>KN042419.1:2367386-2432659 GCA_000739165.1 Podila verticillata NRRL 6337
GAGAGTGGAAAGATGGTTCCAGTTGTGGCCTCGGCCGCGGATCCTGTCCTGGCTGAAGCGAGAGTGTTTCTAGACGGAGCATTGTCATAGGCGCTGCCGTGAGCTTCAGGATCAAGTTGTTGTGGCCTGGTGTTATGGAGTTGGACATTAAGAAGGTGTGGAAGTTGGTTGAAGACAGAAAGGTGGAGATGTGTGTGTGTGTGTGGGGGGGGGGGGGGGTATATGCAAGCGAAAAAGCCATCTTCTGTCCACATTGTGATATTCCACTAGTCTCGTCGTCTAAAGAAGATTCTAACTCAAAAACGCGATGTTCACTGAATTTTGTCGCAATACATTAAGAATAAGATAGACGCCTCGTGTTGATCGGTGGTTTGCCAATGCCGCAACATGTGTATTTGACCCGCACGCATGAAAACGATTGACATAGGATTGGTCTGACCAAGGATCGATCCTCCTGCAAAAATAGCAAAAAATGATGTAGTGGCACGCCTTCATTGGTATTAACGAGTTGTCTAGCTCTTGAGGGCTTCCAGGCGACGTTGCATCTCGTCCAGCTCTGGTTCCTCTTCTTCTTCCTCGGCTTCTGTTGGCAAGTTTCCTGCAGCGACTGTTGCTTCGCCCAGAAGACCTACATGAAAAACAAACCATTACGATGGGTTAGTGTCAGGGACAACAAGAAACAGATGCACTTTCATCGCCCTTATGCAGGTAGTTGGATTACCGTCGGTGATTTGGAACAAGACCTTGTTGACCTCCTCCTCAGCTTCTTCTTCAATTTCATCTTCGTCCAGCGATTCCATGGTATCCTGAATCATCTCGTCAATTATGCCAGCCTAAGCAAATTGAGCACATATGCCGTTAACAACCCCTGCAACTCCAGAATCATGACGAGCGAAGACTTAGTTCAGTGCCCATGCCCGTACCTTCATCATTTCCCTGGACATTTCTTGCATCTGGGCAGAGATCTCTGGAAGCTTGACAAGGTTGTTGACCATGCTCATCACTTCTGAGCTCTTTTGCAGTGTGCCAGCGATCTTTAGTGTAGCTATTTGGGCAAACGTTACAAAACAAGGAGTGCATTCGCGTAAGTAAATATCGTTCTCGGTGGTCAATCTTGACCAAGATGACGTTTTACTTTCAATAAAAAAAACCCCTCGCACAAAACTTACAGAGCTGATGCTGCAGCTGCATGGATATTGAGTTGAGCTGGGCTTTGCTGGTAACGATGCGGTCCTTTTGGCGGCGGGAGCGGACGAGCTCCTTGGCGAGCATCTTGCATGTCTTGATATCGCCCTTCTTCGCAATCTGTTTGATGGTGCGCTTGACCTTGGCCTCCTCGGTCTCGATGCCGCGCTTCTGGCGGTCAAGGGCGCGCTGCTGGGCGTTGATTTCTTGGCGCCACTTGCGTACCTGTCATATTGAGGGGAAGGGGGAAAAAAAGGACGAGCAGTACGAAAAGGAGTCAATGAAAACGGTCGGCGAGTGGATTCCATTGATGTATGACAATGTTGTGTCTCCACAGCATGTTCTTATGAAATTGGAATCTGAGAAAAGGTTCCTGTCCAATCGAAACATAGTTTTTCTGTCTCCTGGGGTGTCGGTAGTATGTTCCTGTCAGGTGCCATGCAGCCATCGAAACAAACATATAATGTACCATTTCTTCAGGCGTCTTTTTGCCAAAGAACCGTTGGACCGATTCGACAGATGCTTTAAGAGTGGATGCCATGGTTGGTCGGATGGCTGGATGGGCGGTGTGAATGGATTTGATGGAAGATGATGCAAGAAAGCTTAGTTTCAAGGAAGGTAACGAAACTAACTTTGAAGTCAACTCAACCAAGGGCCGTCACAAGGGGGAGCTCTTGGAATGGTGTTGGTGGCGACACGTTTTCCCTTTTTTTTTTTTTATTCGACAGAGTTGCTGTTGGCTTGTGGATCTCGCAGTGCTACTGATGGGATGTTAGGTTGAGAAGTCGAAGATCCAGAACCAGGCGCAATTGTTGGATAAACGACCATCGTCTGTGTCGCAGTCTGTGGGCGGCTCACTTGAGGGAAAACATCGGTGACCAGAAGGATCTCAGGCGTTTGATGGATAGTGTCTCCATCTTTTTTATTGCTTCGCTTCTTTTTCCTGCAGCAGATCAATGGAATGCAAATCTATAGAAACACCGTGGCGACAACCGCGATACTTCCAATGACACCTTCAGGCAGCATTGTCCAGTGAAAGGGTTAGCAAGTGGAGGTGGAGTGAAGAAACAATAAAAAAAGGAATTGTGGAAGAAATAAATGACATCGACATATCAGTGAGCGTACGACACACATGACACATGCTCAGACAACATTGACAACAACAACAACAAAAGGTGTTATTCGATAGACTACATTGGGGGATGGTGATGGCAAGAGAGCACAAAAAAATGAGAAAGAAAGTGCGGTGGGTATATATGCCTATGGATCTAGTTCGTGATAGAGATGTGAATGGACAAAGTGAAATAACTACAAATGTGTGGATCGGAGAGCTTAGTGTCCTCCGTTGCCCCCGCTCATCGAGGTCAGAAAGTTGTATCCCATGAGTCCATTTGGCAGCATGGCGCCATTGGTCAAAATAGGCATGGATTGGGACTGATTCAACATTGGGCGCTCGCTTCGTGGCTGGCTGTTAAGCATACTTTGTCCAGTGGCCTGGGCAATGGAAGTAAATTGCAGAAACGACGGTTGAGGCTGCGAATGGAGTGAAATCTGGGATGAGCTACCATGAGGGCCAGATCCCTGTTGAGCCTGTCCCATGAGCACGTTGGATGCCGCTGCGGTGCCCATGATTCGCATCGCCACTTGGTGTGGAGGCTCGACTCGACCACTCATCTTCATTCCAAGGACTTGAAGCGCCAGAGCGATCAAGTCGTGATCGCCCTTACTTTCTTCGTACTCGAACAATACACCAACATCGTCGTCGCCGACCAGGTTGCTCTGAGAAGTCGGTCCAAACAGCTCGGCCATGGTTTTGACCAAATCTGTGCTAGCCGGGTCGTCCTTGACACTTGCAACGATTCCAAGCCCAGGTCCCTTCAAAGCCCCAGGAGCTTTGACGACGACTGTTCCAGGAAAATTGCGAGGAGGCAGTCGGCAAATCATAGTCTCAGGTCCGTAGTATTGAACTTGTAGGGCTGGAACGCCATCAAACGTCGGGATCATGCCTGGGTAAAATCCACTGCCCAAGAGTGTGATCTCCGTTCCACCTTCGACCGATCCACGGGACGGGATCAACTTTTGAACGCGGGGCTTCTGTCGCGCAAGGATGGCTTGCTTTTGTTGCTGCTGCAGCTGCTGTTGGTGTTGCTGAAGTTGATGTTGCTGTTGTTGGCGATGCTGGAGTAGGATGATCTGGGCCGCTGAGAGTCCATTGAGGGGCAATAGAGAAGGCGACGGAGGCGAGGATGAGGGTTTGGCCGAGAGAACAGGTGATGTGGCTTGGGAGGGCGTTGCATTCTTGCGTGGGCGGCCTCTCTTCTTAGGCTGCAACGGTGCATCAGAACCGGAAGTGGATACTGGCTCGGTCTCTGTTTCCATAGCAGGCGATGACTTTCCAGTGTCCTCAGGCAGCGTCATAGGAATGGGAATAAAGGCGCTGGACGATGGGCTTGTCGTCTGTGACAAAGCTGTTCGCATATTCCGGTAAGGATCCTTGCTGTCGGGCTTAGACCAGGGCACTGGTTTGGGGTCGATCGGCTTTTGGCCAGGATCTACGCCCTTTTGGAGCTGTTGGTATAGCAGGTTCTGCTTTTTGAAGTTCTGGAACTCCTGGATTTGAGATGCGTCCAGGAAACTGGATGTCATCTTTGGAGCACTGATAAGCTCATTCGATACTGGAGTGAAGGTTGGGACAAATGGCGTGAAAGTGGGTTGAGAGGTCGCTGGAATGGTGAAAGAAGCCCGGGTGGGCATGTCTGATGATCTGCCTATTGTCGTTTCGCCTTTCTGTGCACCCGTAGATAAGAATGATGGTGGATGGTTCGGAGGAGATGACATAGACTCGTCCAGTGTTGTGAAGCTTTCCAACATTGAGCTTGCCTCGACTTGCATGGCATCGATACCTGGACCCTTGTCGGAGCTGGAACCCAGAGATCCCTGTGGTCGGTTCATGAACAAGCTCATGTACTTTTGGTCCAGGAAGCTGCTCGCAGCCGTTGCGTGTGCGAATGACGGCGGGAAAAGTGCCTCGTCTTTGGCGAAAGTTGACCCAGGAACGAAAGGTGAAGGGCTGGGAAGTGGAGTGGATGCGGAAGGAATGAAGGTTGAGGCGGCGAAAAATGGGTGGGTTTGCCTGTCGGAAACGTCGTGGCTAGTCTTCCTGCGAAATGGCCCTCGCATTGGGTCATCGACGGACTTGTTCTGGAAATCGTCCAAGGCGCTGTCGTTGACACGTCGTTTGGAGCCGGCTCTGTCGGGCTGGCCAAGAGGTGATAATGTATCGCCAGATGTCATCTCCGGGTCTTGCAGTTGTTTTGAGCCGTTCCTGGTCATCTGTCGTGGTATGTGGTTCCCTGCTTCCAGGTCAATCTCATCGTCCTGCTCTTCTTGGCTTTCATCATCTTCCATTTCCGGCTGGTCATTTTCGTGCTCTTGTTCCTGCTCCATGTTGCTCAGACTGTTTCGTTTGGACGACGCCGCCTTGTCTTTTGAGGCACCGTTCGTCCGCTTGGCTTGGCCCGATGTAGAAGCCTTCTTTCCTGACTTGTGATCGTCCATCATCATCACAGCGTGTGTCAGAACCGAAGCCACAACCGAACCAGTGGAATCACGGGCCGTGAATCGGATGCTGTATTGGCATTGACAAATGGAAATGGAAAAGAAGCAAGATAGGGAAATAATGTTAGTAAAAAACAAGCGTAACATGTGGGCATGCCCTCTGTGCGTCAACAATGAGCACTTGGCGATATGTGCACAAACAAACGATACAGAAAAAAATTAATTAAAATCTATCTCCTTCCTTCTTTCTCCATCCGACGCACCCATTCTCTGCCTCGCTCCTTTTGCCAAGCAAAATGAAAGTACCCACAAAGCATTAATTGAAACCATCCCTCGCTTCCGTGCACGGTCAACAAATGTGCACAGGATGCGTGTGCACGCGTTTGGCACTTTACACGGTTCATCCACCCGGCTCTGCATTTATCCCGTGTCTGGGTGTCGATCATCGCCGAGCTGCATCTGTCCCAATGTACTTTTTAGGAAGGTGTGTCAGCACAATCCCTTTTTTGCAATCGCGAGGACGGATTTTGAAGGAGGGAAATGAACACAACAAAACGTCCTCAACTCACTCACTCCACAGCTCACAAAGGATTGTTGTTGGTATTACCACCCCCAAACAAACTCGTTCGATGGGCAGTGAGTTGGCACAAACCCAGGCACACATGCACGCCAGAACCCCCAATTGTGCCCCCATCATAACATGTTGCCCAAACGAACTAGCTGGCGACTCACATTCAACCATCCCAGAGCAAACATGATGAATGATAAATATAATCCACTTACCGAAATCCGACGCGCTCATTGTGGTGACGGCAGTAGCAAGTGATGCGTGTTGGCAGCTGACACTGTCCGGAGGTAAGGTCCACGTACTCAGTGTTGCTGAAGACCATGATTCGGCTTCTCTCCCATGCCTGATACTCGATTGGGTCGGTGGGTGTGGGCTGAATGGGCTCGTCGGCGAGAGACGCTCCGTTTTTTGTGCTGATGGCGCCAAAGATGGGTATTGATGCAAGCTGACCTGGCAGCTTCTGGGTCTCTTTCCTGCGATGTGCCCGCTTTCGTTCCCGCCCTATGCAGTTGTCGCAAGTCTCGAGGATCTTTGTCATGTCGTGATCACACACGAGCTTTGCATCCAATGTGAGAATCTCTGAGTCTGCTATATCTTTGTTGCGGCCTAGTGGGTAGAAAGTAACCAGAAGCGATAAGATGGATCATCCCAGGGCAGATCTCGATCAGAAACACGAAATCGCTTTTACTTTTTCCACCACAACTTCAAAGCTCGACGGGAGGCACAGCCTATCTTTTTTTTTTTACCATTGTATTTTTCCATGCGGTGCTTTTCTTTGGCGATAAGCTTGTGTGGTAGCCGGATTTGCTTCCAACGTTGAATATCGGCGCCGTTGGCATCCTTGAGGTGGAATCCGATTTTGAGCTGCGTCTCGACTCTGCACTTGCCGTTCTCGGCAGGGATGCCCGAGATTTCAATCTGGAGGCTATTCGAGTATGTTTCGAGTGTTCAGGGCAGTTAGCGTTAAGTGGGGTGGCCAAGATAGTCCTGAACAAGTCGAGTATTTGGGCACTTGTTTGTGAGAGAGAAATGAGAGTTTTACCCTTCCCGAACGGTCATTTAGCACGGTGGCAAAGTCAATGTGAATAGTATGCTTGTGGTCTGTCAATGTAGAAATGGAGAAGGCAGGAAGAAGACAAAAAATGATGAGTTGGAATGGGAAATGTTTGGCTGAACGTACAGGACAACAGGACACCCTCACCCTCCACCCTCGTCACTCAGTCACCTCACTTAGGCAAGCGGGTATTGAATGAGAAGCTGTTGTTGGGGAGAAGGGAAGGGTCTGTGACTAAAGTTGGTTTGGTCCTGTTGGATTGGGATTGGATGTATCTGCGAGAAAGTATTTACTCTGCTCTGTTCTGTTCTGTTGTCTTCGTTGGTGTTTTTTTTTTGTCTTTAGGTCAAGAAGAACGTCAAGGTCTGGCCCAGTCTGGCTGTTGTTTGTCAGTATGTTGGTCTGTTGGCTCTGTTTGTGGGTGGATTCGATGTATTTGAATGAGTGAAGGGACTAAGCGACAAAGAGAGAGAGAGAGAGAGAGAGAAAATGAAAGAAATGAAATGGACTGAAATGAAATGAGAGTGGGGAGGGGTGAGGAATATAAACGGAACAGAAATAAAAAAAAAAAAGTGTCGAGTACAGAGAGGAGAGAGAGGAGAGAGGGAGAGTGAGAAAAAACGAAAAAAAGGAAAAGGGAAAGCACACCATTCCCTGCTGCCTTTGCTTTTGTGGCCCTTCCCTTTGCAATTTTGCCCTTTGTCGAGTGGAGCTGACTCGACTCGACTGGTGTAGACGCATCGTTCACACTCTTTTCCAGTTCAACTCAGTCCTCGTCTGACCCTTCCTTTTTTTCTTTTTTCTTCTTCGCTTGTCCCTTTGTTGCCATCGTTGTTGTTGCAAGGGACAGTGCAGAGAATAATACAATAGTTGCACGTCGTCCTGTTCGTGTCATCATGTTGCTTGTCATCGACAGGGGGAAGCAACATCATGACGCTCGTTATGTACGCTGCATTGTACTGTAACATTTGTTCAAGCGTGCGTTCCTGGAGGCAATAGGTGGATGGGATGGGATGGGATGACCATACATGCACAAGGCGAGTAGAAAACACAGAAATACTCGATAATCCATTCTCATTTCATCTCCCAACCTTGCAGCAAGACAAAGAAAAAGAAAAAGAAAAAAGAGATGCTTTCGCTTCGTAAATCCAAACTTCCCATTCATTCAGCCCACTTTGTCCTCTCTTGCTTGCCTGCTTGCTTGCTTTCTTCCATTCATTCATTCTTACTTTCAATGCTGAGCAGTCTGGATTAGGAGGATAGAAGAATTGACCCACTGTTTTTTAATACAGCTCGATTCAATCTGGCGCGTCTTGGGGTCTGTGCCATCTCAAGTAACAAGGAGCAGAACAAATGCTATTGGAGACAAAAAAGAATGAATTAGGGGTCGCTCCCCTTGCCTCTGCCTGCCTGTTTACACACAATACTTGCTCGCAACTACATCCAAGCCCACAAGGGACACAAAGGACACAAAGGACACAAAGGATGGACAGACATCAGTGCGGAGCAAAATAAAAGCCTAGAACGCCACTTTTTTAATTATTGCTGCGAACGGGTCGCTCCTCGACTGGACAAACCTCACCAAAGGGACAAAGGATGGTGAACTGAGTTTGGTTTGGATGTGGAGAGATTCATTCGGAGGAACCTTATGCCCTTCAGAGTCCACTCTCTCCACTCCTCCCACATTTCTTATTTGTTGGCCGTGATTAGTATGAGATTGAGCCTTTGTTTTCATCACTCTCACCTTCTTGGTTCATTGGCTGGATACTTCTCTCTCTGCCCAGGTCCCGGAGATAGGTACTAGTCCTAATCCTAGTTTAGCACCAGCCACGACACTCTGAGGGATTGAAGCAGAATTGAAGCAGAATAGGCTTGACAAGTTCTTTCAATGCGCCATGGACAGAAAAAACTTTGATTGACGGTGGTTTGAGAGACGGACGGATACGACGGGTAAAAAGAGACATGGCGCAATGGCCTTTTGAAGATGACCCTTCTTAGAGCGGCCAAGGCTGCCTTGGGGACTGAGTGCTTGCGATTAGTTATGTTCTCCAGTTCTCTGAACCAACGCTGAGTGGCCTATCAGTGCAACCTCGCTCTATTAGCACCAAATCAGAAATGGAGAATTGGAGGAAGAGATAACTCGAGGGAAGGATCTAAACACGAGGACAGTCGGAGAGAATGATAAAATAAACACGCTCGCATCCACCAACCATCCACCTTAACCAACCTCTGCATAATGTGCATCTCCAAAAAAAAAAAAAAAAAAAAAAAAAAAAAAAGGGATACCCTCCTTTGCTTGACCAAAGGAAAGAAAAAAACAAAGGAGGTCGTATCATCTGCAAAAGACAGTTCATGTCCATGTTCTATTCTCCATCCCCTCCCGCCTTTGATGTCCAGCGGGAGAATAGAGACGACCAACTTTCTCACGCTTGTCAAACCTTTGTGGTCTTGTTCTTGTTTGTCCGCTCGAACCTCGCTCTCCATCTTCTCGAGGAGAGACCACCAGACCTAGCGGACACGTTTTTTTCCTCGATAAACAAACCGAACACACACACCTTGTGCGAAATGACCATGTCATTACCCACATCCATGGTAAACACACCAAAGCGAGAAAAAAAGAAAAAAAAAAAAAGAAAAAAAAAGTACAAGGCAAGGCTACTTTGGCACTGCCGAGGACGAGATGGGAAACGAAAAGTGATGAGATAGCGATGAAAGAAAGGGCTGAAGTTCAATTTTGTTTTTTTCATCCATAGTCTAGCAAGTAGCAACAGCTGTATTCATCATTGTCCAGATGCATGGTCGTATTTGCTTCGCTTATCTTGTTTTATGTTGATGAATTACAAAAAATAGAGAGCAAACCTTCAATTGTGGAATGTAAACAATCCATTGAAGTCGACGCACAGTTCACTCATCCTTTGCAAGCAACAACAACCACTCTTGGTCGTGCAACGTGTGAGCCACCTTTAGGGCATTGGCCTCACCAAGTAAATATTGGCCCTCAAGGATGGTTGTGCGATCTCTCTCGAGTCTTTGATGCACACACAATGGGCAAGCCTCACAAAGTCCGATCGAGGAGGAACAAGTCTCGGCGCTCATGGTCGTTTTTCTTTTTCCTTCTGTAACCGGCGCAGGAAAAAAATAACTCACACCTGAACACAGACACTGAGTGTCAGTCAGAATGGAGTCTTTGAGCGCCATTCTTGCATCATGGCCAAACTAACCATGACTATTTGCTGCGAGGTTCCCAAGTTAGGTTTGGAAGAACAAGGCTAGGCGACACAGACCAGCAAGCAGGCAACCTAAAGGCTCATTTTGCGTGCACATACCATACCCACTAGGACCATTGCGCCTTTTATTTTTATTCTCTTTTCTTCTTTTCCTTTCCTCAAAGCAATCGGAGTTCAGTGTGTTGGCCACTGTGCAGTCAAAAGAAAAAACAAACAAACAAACGGGTGGAGGCTCAAGAACCTTGGAAGTTGGATATAAGCAAAATGAAGCAATCAACAAAAGATAGATAGGCAAGTGGACGGTAGAGCCACTCATTGGACGAGTCGTTCTCTAGAAAGGAGGAAAACGATATAAAGATAAACGGATTTGATCGATAAGCCGATAGCCGAGTATATCAGATACATGTGTGTTGTTGCCACTCCTCCTAAGGCGGATGTACACAGTAGGAGACATCCCGACGCGATATTGCTCGCTATACCAGTTCGTACTGGCACTGGAGGTGACACTAACTTTGGGCGCCCACTCCCTCGCAGATTCTGACATTCCGAACCTAGGACTTAGCATTAAACGCCGATTCCTAGAGGGGTCTCGCCCTTCCTTCCTCCCTTCTCCTCGAGATGTTCATATTCATCCTGTATGTCTACGTCCTCTTCTTCCTACTCCTCTTCTTCGCTTTTCCCTCCTCGCCTTTCCTTCTTCCTCTGTCCATGAACTGACCTCCTTTCTTTTTGTCCTTCAAAAAGAGTTGTGCCCCATCCCTGAATGCATTTTTGTATATTCTCGTTCTTCCCAACATCCTTTCTCCAATTTGCATCTTGTCGCCTCTGACGTGGTCGTTCATTTTCTCAAGTCTTGCTTGTTTTTCTACTTTCTGCTGCTTTCCTCCACTTCTCAATTGAACATTCTTCTGCCAACTGTACTCGTTTTTTCTTCTTTGTCTTGAACATCTTCTTTTGCTTCCAACACTTGCTTAGCTCTCTGCCCAAGGAAAAAGGCGACCCCTCCCGAGAATAAAAGATGTCATTTGGAGGTTACAATCCTAGTGCCTCCGACTTGCCGTTCACGACGGCAGGTGGAGTGCCCAACGCTACCACGATGAGGTCCAGAACCAGCAGCTTTTCCTCTGTGCACTCTAACCAGGGCACCCAACCGCCTCAGCAACAAGGTGCCTATTCGCAGCCCGGCACACCAGGAACGCCTGGACGCGGCGTCGGACCTGGTCATGACTACTTCAACGGACAGTCCGGATACAACGCCGGCTACGAAGGCTACGGATCACCAACACCCGGTCCGCCCACAGCGGCTACCACATGGTCTTTCCCAGCACACACACACAACACACCACACAACACACACACAACACAATCACAACAACACCCTGGCTATAGTAATACTGCCCCAAGGAACCATGGCAGCGGCTACAGCAGCGGCTACGACTCTCCAACAAGCGCCTACCCCGCCAAGGACATGAACGGCTTCCCCCAACAACAGCAGCCAAGCACGCCCCATCGCCAACGCCGCCACCACCATGCACACCACCACCAGCGCACCCATAGCAATGCGTCCGAAACCTCGCTCAACATCGACACCAGCTTCGCGAACGGGACCTACTCCCCCGGCCCGGCCTCCCTCTCCAGTGCGGGCTCGTCCCGCCGCAACAGTATTTCGGATGCTGCTGTGGCGGGCGGGTTCTTTGCCCAAAAGTCTGGGCCGACCTTCCGGCCCAAAAACCAGTTCCGGGACGCGGACAATGACGATGAGGAGGACGAAGATGGGTACATAGGGCATAGCAGCAGCAAGAGCAGCCCTCGTCGGCTGCGGCCGCGCAAGACGAACGGAGGGTTCTTGGGGGGTAAGAAAGGGGCCAAGGGCCGATCAGGCGGGATGAACGACTGGGACTTGTTGCTGCCGAGTACGGACACCTACGACGACGAGGATGATGATGAGGACGACTACGAGGGCTTGACCGAGAATGAGAAATGGAAGAAAAAGCAACTAGCCAAGAAAGGGTGGGAAAGCCGGCGCGGGCAGATCCTGATCCTGGCGACTCTGGTGACCTTGGCGACGTTTGTACGGATCTGGAAAGTGGCGATTCCTGCCTCCGTGGTGTAAGTTGTTTGTTAATTTTTATTTTTATTTTTCTTGTTTTCATTTCTGCTAATGGCGATGCTTGGAATGATGTGGGTGGTGGGTTGTGTATGCATGCCCATGCTCATGCTCAAGGAAAGACAAAAAGTCCGAGGAATTAGGGGGGAAGGGGAGTTGAGCACACAACGAGGACAAAAAAAACCACTCGACCCTGAAAGAGACATTCTTGAACAAACAAGCTGCATTGCGCACGCATGAATCTCACAAATACGTGCCTGCTCTTCCACTCAATAGCTTTGATGAACAGCACTTTGGAGAATTCACGGTCGACTATCTCAACAAGATGTTCTTTGTGGATGTGCACCCGCCACTGGGTAAGATGATGTTTGCAGCTGTCGCCTATATTCTTGGTTTCGATGGCAACTTTGGCTTCATGCTCGGAAGGTAAAGAGTACAACAAACAAATGACTGCCATGCAAAAGGAATGCTAAAAACCAGTGTTCTGTACTCGATTCATCTGCCGACTGATTCTTCTTGCAACCTTTTTTTCTTGTTTTACCCATGTGGCTAAACAAAAAAAAAATAGGCTGTATCCCAAGAATGTGCCGTACATTGGCATGCGTCTACTCTCCATTTTCTGTGGCGTGGGCTTGATCCCGATTTCGTACTTGACCATCAAGAACTCGGGGCATTCGACTCAAGCTGCCATCATCTGTGCTGTCCTCGTCACCTTTGAGAACGCGCTGATTACTCAGAGCCGGTTTATCTTGCTGGATGCGCCCATGATGCTCTTTATGGGCTACACCATTCTTGCCTGGATCAACTTTTACAATTACAGGAACCGTCCCTTCACCCGAGGATGGTGGACTTGGTTGATCCAGACAGGAGTAGGCTTATTCCTGTCAAGCAGGTGCGGCAAGCTTGTCAAAAAACATAATTCGCATTTGTTGGTTGGTACTTACGAGTGTATTCTTCTGAAATATTGAATAGTATCAAGTGGGTTGGATTGTTCACCATTGCAACAGTGGGACTCTGTGTCCTCAAGTACCTGCAGGAGTCCAGGACTCATCTATACACTAGCACTGTAAGTGACCATGAGCCATGGGAGGGAGCTTTACTCCTTCGTCCTTAGACTGACTTTTCTATTGCCTCATACAAAATAGCGCGACTTTTCGAAGCAATTCATTGCCCTGTTTGTCTGTCTCCTGGTCTTGCCATTCGTATTGTACATGGGACTGTACGCCATCGACTTTCAAATCCTCTCACATTCTGGTTCTGGCAACGCGTGGGTCTCGCCTCAGTTCCAAATGACGTTAAAGAAGCACGGCGTTCAGCCCGTGATGGCAGGTATGTTCTGGCGATGTGAAAAAATGTCTTGCGTCGAATATTGCAAAAACTCATGAATTCATCGATCATCCCACGTTTGTTTCAAAGACATTGCATGGGAGTCCAAGGTCCACATCCGACACGCAAACACAAACGGCGGGTGGGTGCACTCTATGCCCGGCGAATATGCGCGAGATGGCACCGTAGATCAGGCGATTCAGTTGGTCGAGTGGGACGATGACTTGACGTGCTGGTATGTCTTCACTCCTGACAACGCGATCCAGGAACAGTACTTGAAAAACCGCGAAGATCGGAAAGCCAACCCGGCCGTAGCCTTCAACGGTTACGTTTTCGATGGTGATATGGTTCGTCTTCGCCACTGCTACTCCAAAGTCGCCCTGGCTGCACACAATATGGAGTCGATTGGGTCCAACAAATCGTTCATTCGGGAAATGCGTGGTATCAAGTGGGACCAAGAGGCCCCAGCGCCCGAATCCATCTGGAGAGTGGAACTTGTGCCAGATGGCCTCGTGCCTGGCTTGGCGGATGGACACCAGTCCAGCGACGTGTCCCAGGAGGGAGAGCCGATCGAAAAAGTCGGCGGAAGGAACACACATCCAAGCAAGCAGTGGCACTCGATCAAGGGATTCCGACTCTACAACGAGCACTTAAACTGTTATCTCCACTCGCACAAGGTGTTTCGTGCTCCGTACTCGACTTATCAGGAAGTTGGATGCATCCAGGGCGATCGGCAAAAGACAAACACGTATTTTGTCATCGACAAGAATGTGAACCCACACTGTAAGTATCTTCGTTTTGCTGTCGTTCGGGTGAATCTACAGAAAAGCTTAACAATATATGTCAATTCTTTTACTTGCATTAGTGCCTGCCTCGACCAAGTCTCTATCGTATAAGCCGCTGTCCTTTTTCCAAAAGTTCCTCGAGATCAACAGAGTGATGTGGTGGACCCATCACGACCTGAGCTCGCCTGTCCACGCAGACTTTTACAACGGCCAGACAAAGAAGAGTAGCGATGAGTCGCTGCCTTGGTCCTGGCCCTTCCTGAACCGCGGTCTGAACTACTTTTCGAGCAAAGAGACCAACCACTACGTGTACCTCATGGGCAACCCACTTCTTTGGTGGGCCTCGTCCATCACTGCCATCGTGTACATGCTCAGCTGCATCTGGAGTGCTGTCAACTACCTCCGTAATAAACCCGAGACGAGGCACGAGCGGGCACGATTTGGTAACCATTGCTCTTTCGATCATATCGAGTTCTTTGCAAAATCTCTATCTTACATGATAGTATTTCTCTAATCTTCTCTATTCAATACACAACTTCCACCAGGAATTACGCCGTTCTACGCCGTTGCCTCCGGAACCTTCTATGCCGGCTGGGCTATCCACTACTTCCCTTTCTTCTTCATGCACCGCCAGCTCTTCCTGCACCACTACCTCCCCGCCCTCTACTTCTCGATCCTCCTCCTCGTCTCTCGCATCGACCGAGTCTTCCAGCGCTGGCCCACCCGGGGCCGGTACCTGGCGGGCCTCCTCCTTCTCGCTGCCGCAGTTTTGTCCTGGCATTGCCTCGCACCGCTCGCCTACGGCACTGACTTCTCGTCCCGGTCCAAGTGCGAAAAGATCCGCTCCCTCGGCGGCTGGGAATTTGTCTGCCAGCGCCAAAACCTGCCCTATGCACGCCCACAGGCGGCCAAGATTGTGGTCGAAAAGCGGTCGGACCACGCACTGCACGCACATGAGGAAGAAGAAAAAGAGAGTCAGTTCCACTATCAGGATCCTACTGAAACACACACAGAGGGTCGTGAGAGTCATGACCATAATGGCGAGGAAGACCACGACCACGACCATGCGGGGCCTTACAACCAGGAAGACAGTCAGCACTACGACCACGAGCATTTCCACCACCCAGGCAACCACCATGACCACGAAGAGGGACACCACTCACATGGCCACGAGAACCACGACGATGCCGCAGAGCGCAAGCGACAAGTAGACGCAGCCGCCGCGATTGATGTCATGGCAGCGCGCGAGCAAGCCGAGGCCGCGCATGCACAAGCACGAGCCACGGAGGAGCGTGCCCAGGCCGAGATCTATGCCCGAGCTCAATGGGAGGAACAAGAACAGCAACGACAGCAACAACAACAACAAAATCAAGAGCAGGAAAAGAAGGCACAGGAGCAAGAGCAGCCACAAGAACCAGAAGCGCCCAGGGAAACGCGTGGGTGGGGGTCCCACATGGCCTCAGCCGAAGCGCGCGCAAAGGAGATCCAAGAGAAGGCGGACCTCCTGGCCGCTAAAGAGGCGCTTGAGAAGAAGCAAAAGGAGCTCGAGGAGAAGCTGCAAGCGCAAGAGGAGGAGCTGCTGCGCCAGAAGCTGCTGCACGAGCTGCACGAGCGAGAAAAGATTGACGCCGCGAAACAACAACAACAGCAGCAGCAGCATAAGAGGGAGCAGTACAGAGCGGTGCGCGAAGCCCTCGCCGAGGAGTTGCGCCAGAAGCAGGCGCAGGAAGCCGCACAGCGCCAGGAGGAGGAAGTGAGGCTTGCGTGGGAAGAGCAAGAAGAACGGGAGCGAGACCGGATCATTGAAGAGAACCGGCTGCGACTGGAACAAATATACGAGGAGAGGTTGCGTCGTGAAGTAGAAGAAGAGCGACGGGTCCATGAAGAAGAACGCCAGCGACTGGAGCAGCAGCAACGCGACGAAGAGGAGCGACGCCGCGTGTATGCGGAAGAACAGCAGAGACACGATCAAGAGCTCGAGCGTCAACGAGAAGAGCAAGAATATGAGCGCCAGCAAGTCGAGGCGCGCCGCGCCGTGGACTACCTTGCCGCCATGGAGGCCGCCACGGCGCCCATGGGAGCCGGGGGCGAGTTCGGTGGTATGTACGGACTGGCTCAGCCTCCGCCGGGCGTGGTGGCCCACACGGATACGACCCGCGAGATTCTAGAGGAGTAGCTCCAGATGCTGCAGGAGCAAGTCGACAACAACCTCAGGATCGTTTGAACAGCAAGTTTTTTTTCTTAGTATACTTGGACATGTTTCGTATTAAAGATTGGGCTTTTCGTTTGTCTTTTTAATATTTTATTGGGCACTAATGACTTTTTTGGTAGCTGGGACATGACTAGAGAAAACGAAAATGCGTTGTGAAAGAAGTGGGGCTGTGGTTGCAAGGGAAAAAATTACATGTAATGGCTTCCTTCATTAGGCTTCCCCACGACGCTGCCTGGGGGAGGTGGTACTGATGGACCCTGGGACGCTGCTGGGCGGTCGTAGTAGTCGTGACCATAGCCATGTTGATGCTGGTCGTAGTATCCCTGGTCATAGTATTGCTCGTTGTATTGGTCGTCGTACTGATCATACTGTCCTTGGCCGTATCCACCATATCCCTGAACTTGTCCGTGGCCGTAAGGTTCGTACTGTGCATCATATCCTCCAACAGCACTGCTTCCTTCCGCGTAGTTGCGATGGCGAGAAACCGCGGGCGTAGCACTGGCTACAGGAGCCGCAGCCATCGGTGGCGAGGCAGGTCGCAGATACTTCTCTCGTCCGGATCCATGAGTGTCCAGTTCCCTAAAGTTGGCAAGAGCGGGCGACGAATCGAGGTCGAGAGGGCGACGGCGGCGGCGACGCTTCATCATGAAAACAGCAACCACGCCAGCAATTGCGGCCACACCAATGATGCCGACAGATATTCCAATCGCTTTGCCATCGGGAGTACTCCCTCCTGACTTTTCTCCTGAAGTAGAGTTGTCGCTGGTTCCGGTGGGCTGGCTACCGTTCGAATCTGTACTGGTTTCTTTATCGCTGCCACTAGATGATCCTCCTCCACTTGATGGCCTGGTCGTTGAAGAAGAAGTCGTGATGGTTGTGGTGGTGGTAAGTGGTGGCGGAGGTGGCGGATTAGGACCTCCACCAAGGTCAGTCTGAGTGCCTGGGGCCGAGGGCCCAGTATAAGGGGCGTTCCACTCGTCGACAGTTGTATTCCAGGACATGCAAGCAGTCTGATACTTATTGGGAGGGACTGCCGCAAACTTGGAGCCACCAAAACTGGCACACTTGGCACAAGTCCAGAGGACTTTTTGAATGACCGCACTGCAGATACACTTAGCGAGTGGCTGTGGCAAGACGTATTCGCCGGGCACCTGGATGTCGGCATTAGTGAAGGTGCCTCCACAGGGCTGGATGGCGAGGGCGTAAGTTTGACAGTCACCGCAGAAGCCGGGATCCAAGGCCGCGCTGGCCAAGGATGTGAATGCAGTTGTGATCAATGCGGGGTAAAGCAGAGACCATGATTTCCGTGGCGATGAGGGCGAGGATGTGGACGAGGATGTGAATGTGAAGAAGCGCATTATCGAGTATACGTGATGAGTGATCTGTGTGGTGGTGGTGAGGATGATGTAATCGCGCAGAAAACGCGTTGAGAGGAATGAAATTGGGTTGGCCTTGTTTCAGAAAAAATTTAGTTCAAGAGTGTTTGTGTGACAGGGGTCGAAATAAAAATAAATTGGGATTCAGGAACAGGCATGAACAGGCAGTGATGAACCACAGATGAAAGGATATGAGATACGTATGTGGCGAATATATAAGAAGTGATGTGAAACGAGAATGGAGGATGGAGAGAGGGAGGGGAAGCGGAGTGCGAGAATGGATTGTACAAAGGGATGAAGAAAGTGAGAGGAATCAAAGGTGTGCAAATATTGTTGCAGAGGATGAGAAAGAGTTGGAGGAAGATGGAGATATACCGGGATAGCGGATCCAGTATAATGATGAGTGGAGAAAGAGAAAAAGAAAAAGAAAGAGAAAGAGAAAGCGCGAAAAAAGATTTCAAGGAGATCGGACCATGACATCAAAAGAAGCAAGTGGACAGTCAATCGTCCATCGTCCATCGACAGTCAGGGTTTGAAGAGAAAGGAGGTCCGGAAGAGGAGGAGGACACGAAGAAAAGGAAAAGGAAAAGAAGGGAAAAAGATTTGATTGATTAGCTACTTTTGCTCTTTTGTAGAAGCAATGATAAATGTCGCATGTTTGCAAAAAGCGCACAGCGATGCACTGTTTGCTTATGAACATATGGAAATAACATTCAAAGCCGCATTCTTGTTGTTCTCGTTGTTGTGTCGCTAGATGGTGTGACACACACACACGCATGTCCTTTGCCACCGAAGGTATCCAACTGCCAAACGCTCCCCATGTCCCTGCACACTGTACAGTAACGGTATTCACAAACCCATCCGGTTTATCACAACCTCCCATCCAACTATTCCACACAATGCTTCTTTCTCGGAATTACTGTGATTGCTGAACTGTTGTTGCGCTAGAGTGATATCTTAAATCGACTCCCACTTTATATCACACCCGTTTCGGCAAACGCAACCAAAAGATGTGAAGTTTTTTGACTTACCGATTTCAAAACAGATAGGATCAGCTTAGCGACTCACTTCTCTGGCTCTCCAATGCGCAGAAACAAAAGGGCGAGAGGCAACAGAAAGAGGAGGAGGTTGAAGAAAGAAGAAAAAAATCAGCTCAAGATCGAAGCGCGATTTCAAGGAGTGAGGAGTGGACGGAACTGAAATAAAACAAAAGGAGGAAGAAAAAATGTCTAAAAAAATACGAGCTGGGGCCAGGGGAAAGGATGATGAGGCTGGTCAATGGGGGAGATGAAAGTCAAGGGTGGTGAAAGCGGAAAAAGAGAGAAGAAGGACGAGTAGCGAGTAGGCAGATGTGTGGTTGGAGGCTGACTTGAAGGTCCTCAGAGGTGAGCGATGGAGAACAAAAGGGAATGATAAAAACGTGGTTCAGCCTCGGGTAAAGGAGAGTGAAGTGTGGATGAGTATAAGAGAGTGAGGAGAAGCGTGTAGATGGAAGTGGATGACAGTGTTTGGTACGAGTGAGTATGCGTGAAAGTGGGGAAGTATTGGTAGATTGAGAAAGACGGAAGAGGGAAAGAAAGAGGAGAAAGAACGAAAGAAAGAAAACGTCGAGGTCTCTGTTGTCAAATGCAAAATGCAGGTGCAAATGCAAATGCAAAAGCAAAAGAGGGTTCTGTGTTGGATTAGTTGTTGTTGTGTGTGTGTGTGTGTGTGTCTGTTTGGGTCGAGTTGGTTGGTCGTGAACCAGGGGAGAGAAGAGAGTGTGTTCAGCTGTGTGTACGTGCGTGTGTGTGCGTGTGATATGATTGAGAAGGAAGGAGGGTGGCTAAAGGGAAAGAAGGATGGGTAACCGAGGGTCGAATGCCAGAACCACAGAAACAAAATGGAAAAAGAAGAAAGAAAAGAAAGATGAAGACATTCCAAAAGAAAGAAGAACCGAAGAACCGATACTGTAATCCGAGGCAAGGATAAAGTGGCGATTAAAAGGCAGGATTTCAGTCGCCTCCTTCCTTTCATCTCCCACATTCTACTCCCACCGCGTTCCTCTCGAAAACGCTGCTGGAGTTGAATAAACAGCAAATCCGTTTCGAGTGTGCACAAGTGCCACAAGATATGTACAAATGCAAGGCTGAATCAAGAAACACAACTCGGGTCCATGGGACACGGGCGTTTCTTTTCCTTTTTTTTTTTTTGATTCAAAAGGCACATCATGCAGACTCATTGCTCTTGCTGTCGTTAACGGGGGGACCTCACTGGCTGGCTAGCTGGCTGGCTGGCGCAAACAACGTCATGTCATTGTCTGCAACTCAAATATGCCGTCAGCAGCCAAGTGAGTGAGCACACTCCCAAAACTCACTAAAATTAATTACTCTCTCGAGGATTTTTCAGTGTCCACAAGTCTGATTTTCCCGTTGTTAGCTTACTCGACGCCGTTGACAGTGTCCCCTTTGTCCATCTTTCCTTCCTTGTTCTTCCAAGGAAGAACACCAGAGCACCGTAATTATCGGCCGAATGGACGGCAGATCCTAACCAGCTTATACTAACGGAGCCTTGTATCAAAGACGAGTGACTATCGATCATGACGAGAAGAGAAAAAAGAAAGATAAAATTGGATTCCTCTAATGTCTCAAGCGGGGTATGTTTTGGAACTTGTCCCTTCCAGCGCCCCATCCCCCGAACCTTGGTCCTTTGTTTTTTTTTTCTTGACTCTTTTTCTTCTTTTCATCGCCGTCTATCCCTACCAAGATAGAGAGGCTGTTGTGGGGGTGTTGTGTATTGCGAAAGAAATGGGAGAGTAAGAGCCTTCTTTGAGACTAAGAAGAATAAACAAAAAACACCTTCAATGGTCTGGGACCTGCACTCGATGCTTGTGGCTCGATAGTCCACATTTCATTTCCAATAGATCTTGTACCGTGGCCATTCCTCCCCTGCATATCGCGTTGCTCAAAAAAAAAAAAAGTGCGCTAGAACGTGCGATGGATTGTCAATCGTCTCGATCCAAACCATCAAGCTTTTTTGCGACTGGGTTCGGGAACAAACGCTGGCGGTGCTAGTCCTCGAGGCCCAAAGAAATCAGCGCCAAAAGTCACATTTCGATATATTGCGATGGGGACAAAGCTTTCCTTTTTTGCCACCGACGCACACATTGCTCAGAAATCGAGCAGTGTGCGCGTGCTTGGCTCAATTCGAGTATGTCCTTAGTTTGTTGCTGCCGGGATCAACCGAGTTGTCTTTTGGTACTAGAGCGACCTTATTTATTTCGTAGATTTGGGTGAAAGAAGTGGGTGCTCCACGACGTGTGAGAGATGTCTAGTAGATCAAGGTGGCGCCTCCAGCCTAGGAACACAAAAAAACCCAGGAGCATGGAGTGGTTAGTCCTGATATTTTGGTTGAAAAAAAAAAGCCCTTCAGGAAAGGCAAACGTGTTCATTTCCTCGGTGTAGGCAGCCAATTCATGTGTACTATGATCATTTATGACTTGTCCCGATACAGCTCTCAAAGCTCCTCTTACCTCGACAGCCTCGATCTCGGCCTCGGTCAACTGAGGATGGCGGTAGCGGTTGGGCAAGTTAGCAAAGTCCAAGAATTGCTTTGAGGTTCCATTGGGTCCAGATGTGGCGACTTTGGATGGTGATGCAGAGGTCGTCTTGGAAACACCGGTCTTCAAAGGGTACTGGGCATCCTTGGGAGCGGCAGGGTGGCGAGTGGGGTCGTGATGAGCTAGTATATGGTTATATTTTTCCCCAGAAGGTCAGACGGACAGTTCTTTAGTCTTTAGCGCCAGAGTCGGTTCTGCATGGTCCAAAGTGAACAAATAGAACGTGGAGAGACATCTTTGTCACGCGAATTCGATACGACGTCTATTGTGAGCGCTTGATGAACCGTTATTCCCGCTAACTGCTATTTCTGTTGGATTCGGTTCCTCAGGTCCAAAGCACCTTCCTATATGTCCCACGTCTCTTGCTCAACGTGCAAAGGTTTTTGGTTTTTCCCGGAAAGTTGTTTCCTGAATCTACTACCTTCGTTCAAAGCGCTGCGAGGGCCGAGGAACTTGATGAGGGGAGTGCGTGCCTGGACGGCAGCTCTGCGAATTGTTGATGGAAGCATGTTGATGGATTTGGAGAGCAAGAGCGTAATGCGCGGATGGTCAAACTCATTCCCTGCAGGCACACGCTTTGAATTTTTGTCAGTCACAAGAACTGAGGGCAAAAGAGTTTCGTGGCACCACATCGGTTTGCTTCTCATCATCAACTCAGGAACACGACTATTCAAGGAAGAAGCACCAACACTTACCTATTCATTCAAACGGACACACACATAAAGGACATCATCATCCAATAGCATCGGGAAGCAAGGAGCTACATCATGATCTACAACATGTACATCTTTGACAGGCACTGCCAGTGCATCTACTACCACGACTGGCACCGCGGACACACAGCCAAGGCCGCCTTTGACCAACACAGCGACCCTTTGGCCTCGCATCACAGCGGCGGAGGATCGACCACAACGACCACAACAATGGCAGATCCCAGACAGGGCATGAACATGTCACTGGAAGAAGAGGGCAAGCTCGTCTATGGTGTCGTCTACTCTCTAAGGAACCTCGTCAAGAAGCTTGGCAAGAGGTAAGGCCTCGCCGGGTTCAAGGAAATAAAAAGAGACTCAGGGTTGATATCGCGTGTTATTACTACCGATGACTCGTTGAGTGAGGAGGATTTTATTCCGCAAACGCGCACGCACACTGTTCTTCGGGCGACCGTGGACGTTTATGCATCTACTAACGATACACTCTGTTAACACGTCCTCGGTGGAGATTAGCCATGACGGATTCATTGCCTACAAGACCTCGCACTACAAGCTGCATTACTACGAAACCCTGACCGGCCTCAAATTCGTCCTCAACTCGGACCCCGGTGTCGAGAGCTTACAGTCGGCGTTGCGTCAGATCTACACACAAATATACGTCGAGCTCGTGGTCAAGAACCCTCTGGCCGGCACCAACACCGGCGAACCCATCAACCCCGAGACCATGGGTACCGAAGGCTTCAGGAACGGCGTCGATCGCTTTGTAAGGTCGCTGACCATGTTTGATACTCTTTAGAAACAAAAGGAAGCCGCACGCAATAAAATTCAATAACAAAGGACACATGAGATCAAGAAGATCGATTATTAGTTCTTCGCGTGGCCGCATGGAAAGTTTTTTGAGAACATATCCTTTTCCAAACGCTTGAGACTCTGTGATCGTCACCGCCCCAGCCACAATTCCCAGCACACCAATTCATACCCCGCTTTCTCGTCTCTCTCCAAACCTGGCTGTGTTCGCGATGACGACAATTGGAAGGCCTAATTGTGAAAAAAAAAATGCCGCACAGCCATTGTAGGTTTTGGAGCTTCCTGGGCTGTTCTGCACGGTTTCTCTTACTCTAAACTATGATAAGCGTTTCTGACACAAGAAAAAAAAGGCCGCATGCGCCTTATGATGACATTGGGGCAAGTGTTGACTAGTCTGGGCCTAAAGGGAGCTAGTAGCTCGTATTTAGACCGACGCTAAGGAGAAGAAAAGAATATGGACATGGAGACAAAAAAAAAAGACGAAAGATAGAAGAATAAAGGTTCAAGATGCCAAAGCATGTGTAATTGGAAAATATATTACAAGGCGTGTTGTGGATATGCAGGGGATAGGGTGTATGCTAATTTTGGAAGGATTGATGATAAGCTATCTACAACTTGTTGGAAAGGTCCTTGCCACCAAGCTCAAGCGCCAGCTCACGACTCCGTGCGTCGGCCGCGCCCACACTCTTGCGGACCAATTCCCGGAACCCGCCCGCCTCAAAGGTCTTGATGGCCGCGTCGGTCGTGCCATGAGGCGAGGTCACCTTGACCCGCAGTGTCTGGAGATCGTCCGTACTGGTCTGCGCCATCTTGGCCGCGCCGAGACATGTCTGGATCGTCAGCGCCTTAGCCGTCTCCCGATCCATGCCCAAGGCCACGCCAGCGTCCTCCATCGCCTCCATCATCAGGAAGAAATATGCGGGCCCAGAGCCAGAAATACCCGTGACAGTGTCGATCAGGCTCTCGCGCTCGACCCACGACACCTGCTTCGAGACCGCGGCCATCAGCGACTCGGCGACATGGCGCTGAGCGGGGGTGGCGTCCGAGGTGGCGTACAGGCCAGCGGCACCTTCCAGGACGAGCGAGGGGGTGTTGGGCATGACGCGGATGACTGGTGGGAGGGACCGGGGATCGACACGGCTGCCCTCGGCCATAAAGCTAGCAATGGCACCGGTCTCAATGCCTGCAGCGATCGAGATCACCAGAGGTTTCTTTGTCCGGAGGACACTTCCCAGATTTTCAACGACGGCTCGGAGCACCTGGGGTTTAACGGCAAGAATGACGACCTCGGCGGCTGCAAAGTCGGAATGGGAGGTAGCGGCAGTGGGGCTGATATGGACGGATCCTTCAGAGATCATCGCAGCAGTGGAGGCGGGTGAAGTAGATCCGTTGACGGCGAGCTGGTTGGCACTAGGGCCTGAGAGGACTTGGAGGCCTGGGTATTTGCTGTGGAGGAACTCACACCGGGCCTGAAGGGGCTCTGAGACGACGCACTGTGTTAATGGGTATCCGGTGGCAAGAAGACCACCGAGGATGGCCTCGGCCATGTTGCCGCCTCCGATGAACGCAAGTCTTGATCGCATAGCCATGATGAAAAACGTGTGTTTTGAGTAGGTAGGGTTTGTGTGTAACGGTTTTGTGAAACGGAATAATTTTTTTCTTTTTCGCTTGGCTGTTTGACTTCAAGGAAAAGGTGAATGTGAGTTAAAGTGGAGTTGGTTGTGTTGCGGTGGAATGAAACAAAGAAAGAGATGTGAAGAAAAAAGATTGCCGAGGCTTAAATAGACGAATGGGAATGACCGAAATGGAAGACAATGGAATCACTTTTTCGGCCAATCGCTGTCAATGAGGACCCTGATCAGGCCCACTTTTCTTATCTCTCGATTCATTCCGTGCCGACTCAATACAAAGTGAATTTGATGAAATCGGGGGCACCAAGGGTCCCGCTCGGGCATTTGCCGTCTATGTCACTCCTCCGGGGGAGTTGCAACTCTCTCCCATGATGACGACTTTGCCCAATCTTGTTTTTTGTCCCCCCCCTCCCCAGGCTCCCCTTATCAGACAAGCGTCCGTGCTAATTAGTACCTGGCAACTCAATATATATTGCTCAATTTCACAGAGGAGTATCGTCGTTAGGACAAGAAGACTCTGATCCCTAGTTATTCGAGTGCAGAGTACAATGAAGTTGAACTATCAAAGAAACACTAGCAACAAAGTACAGAAGTGGATCCGCATTCAATCCGGAATCTAATTGGGAGACGAGCATGCTTCCAGAAGCTGGGCTTGCCTTTTCAAACACCATTTCTTGCCCAAGAAAAAAAAAAGGTTTTTTAGCGGCCCACTGCGAAAGGATAGCAACAAAGGAGCCAATTAGCACCATGGAACAACAAAAACATGGCCCATTCGGGGCAAAATGAGAATGAAGTGCCCACAGCAGGGATCGAACCTGCTACCTTCTGCTTACTAGGCAGACGCTCTACCAATGAGCTATGCGGGCGAATGAATGATCTCAATCGCTTGGTGATAGAATTTGTAAATTTTGAGACATTCAAAAACCTATTTTTGAATCTGACAGTCACCCAAGTATTCCGATGTCGCAAATGCTGCGTCCTGCAAAATTAATCACTAGGTTCATGTATGCAAATCTCAGACCTGTTTTAACAAGCGACAAGCATCAACGCTAACATAGTATAATGGTTAGTATATCTCGTTGTGGCCGAGACGATCCTGGTTCGATTCCAGGTGTTAGCAGCTTTCATTTTTTTTTTTTTTTTTGCAATTCTCGTTCCGTGCTTCGGGAACTAGCATTTTACAAAGTTCGTTGGTCTTTTTTGCTTCCTGGAGCCCTGTCCTCCCCCTTCCCTTCCCCGTTGATTTTGAGGGCTGGGTCCTCGGGTTTAGTACTGGGTTTGTTCCTCCCTTTGACTCGAGTGTTTTTTTTAACAGATGGACACTGGCCCTTACATGTGTCCAGCGTAGAACCATTCAAGCGATTGTGATCTGTACATGGATATTATTATTAGTAGTGTAGAATAATTAGGGTAGTTAGACTGCAGCAAAAAGAGCTGTAGGGGAAACTCTCTCTTCCCCCTCTGGGTATTACTGAAGCAGCTGCCTGTTGTCCCGAGTCGCGTTCAGCAGGAACTGCTTCTTGAAGTGCTGGACCATGGAGGACGATCCAATGAGACGCTTGATGATGAGCAAGTACCGTCCTTGGCCTTGGTGGCCCTTGCCAGGCTTGGCACTGACAATGTCAACTGAAAAGACTCCACAGCGGACAAGAGACTCCTTGGTTGATTCAGTAGAGGCTCCTGTCATGACCGCGCCCACGTGCTGAACAAACTTTTGAAGAACGACGGAGGCTTGGCTATATTGTCCCGAGTCTTTGAGGAAGCTGGTGCCACATAGAATCCGCGTTGTTGAGTGGAGATAATAAGAAACTTGGCAGGCACCGAGAATGGGCATCAAAAACTGCAAGAGACTGAGATCTGTGTCCTTTTGGAAAAGCAGGTCCGATTCAGCATCCGGACTGGAGACAATCCGTATTCTGCTCTTGTGGAATCGCGGCTGTGATTTATCCAACTGCCACGCACTGGTCTCTAAGAGAGAGCGACTTCCAAGAGTGGATGGTGCCTGGCCATAAGAGTAGCTCCCTGTGAGGCTATGCCTTTTCCACGTTGTCTTTGAAGACTGCCTGACCAACGTCGTACCGCTGAGCCGGTTACTCTCCGGCCCTCGGTCCTCGGATACAAACTGTTCATTGTTATCCTCGTGCAGCCAGGGGTCGCCCTCCAGTAGAGTCAGACTCCGTCGTCTACCGCTGTCGGGAGACAAGAGTTTCCGAAGTATCTGCTGCAGTCCTGCACTAAGCGCTGTTGGGAGTTGAAAGGAGTCTTGCACGATCTGGTATTTGACCTCTCGCTTGGTTGAGCCCACAAATGGATCGCGGCCGACAGTCATCCTGTACAAGACCACTCCCAGGCACCAAATATCAACCTCTGGTCCAGTGTAGTTCGATCCACGAGCAATCTCTGGGGAATAATATGGAAGGGAGCCTAGCAAAAGTCGTGTCGATATGAAACTATTTTAGTAACCTTTACTTAGTTACATAGTATCAAAGTGTACTCCATGGCCAAGACACTTACCACATATGGTGTGGAGCCGTGACCGGTTAGAAAAGATATTACCAAGGCCAAAATCGATCAAGACGACCTTTCCTCCGGGAGTAATGAGAACATTGGCTGGCTTAAGGTCACGATGGACAATGAAACGCGAGTGGCAATGCGCAATGGCACGTGCCAGTTCCCAGATAATCCGTCTTGCCTCCTTTTCGTCTAGTTTTCCTTGTTCCTGAATTTTTAAGTACTGTTCTAGGCTTGTCCCTAGTGTCATATAAAACAAAACAACAAAGTCAGCTTGGAACTGGGATCCCAGAAGATATCAAAAACATATCTCTCCTAGGCCACTGGACTCACCTTCGATGTAATCCATGCAGATGTATATTGAGAATTGAGTTTCAATCACCTCGTGCAGTTTGACAATGTTTGGATGGTTGAGTGATTCTATGAGCTCTGATTCTCGGCGAAGTCGAAGCAGGATGTCAGCCTTGTGCGCCTGCTTATCAATCACTTTGACTGCATACTATCATCGGCATGTGCAGGAGATCGAAAGGAGTTTGTTAGCAAGAATGGATGGATGTGTGGGGTTGGTGAGGATGAGGACGAGGAAGGGTATTGGGCAAAGTGCAAATTGGGGGTGAGACCCCGACTGAGACCAACAAAGTTGGCCTGAGCTTATTTTTTTGGTTACTTTTATTGTGCGCGTGGAAGTGCGGAGGTTGCCCTACCCCGTCTGTCCTTCGTTCTTTTCTCTCTCTCTCTCGCTCCATCAACTCAATTGGAAATAGTGCAAGTACCACGGGGAGGATACCAGTTGGGAGTCGCATGGCGGTCCAAAAAAAAAAAAAAAAAAAAGGGAAAGGCATGCATGCAATCAGACAGAATAGACTAGCTCTAATAGTCGAGCAAATCAAGCAAATCAAATTAGGGAAAGAGTAAAAAGATGCTTTGCCAAGTTGCCAAGAGCCATTGCCGCACAATCCTCTCTGTCTCCTTGCCCTGACCTCGACACGTTGTTTTCTCTCTCTCTTCTCTCACTCTCCTTCTTGTCAATGTCATGTTTGGGAGTCCACTATCCCTGGCCCCCGTCTCTAGCATACCACATTTATCTCCCCTCGTTCTCTCTCTTTCGTGATGAACCCATTCCCATCCATCCCGTAATCTCGGCAGTGGGTCTATCGATATCGTCGAAAATGCAGTGGTCGGAAGGGAATAAACTGTGATGCGACGGTCGATGGATTTTTTGGGTCTGGATGGCTTTCAGATTGCCGAGCAATGATGTGTGCTTGTTTGTTTGCATCCGAATATATGGATGTGTGTAAGTCTTTGTGTGAGTTTGCTCCAAAATTCAAAAACGAGTTGAGATCTGTACTACAACAAGAAGCTTCCATGATCGTGTGAGGATATGTGGAATGGTCTGGCGAGAGGAGGGGAGGATATGTAATTAGATTGACTTACGAGCTTCTCGGTGTAAAAGTGTCGCGCCAGGTGCACCGTGCAAAAGCGTCCCTGCCCCAGTTGCTTCAAGAACGTGTAGTGTGCTAAATGTTTGCATGTGCATTGGTGGAAGGAAACGAAAAAAGAGGTGGTCAAAGAGTTAGTTTGGGGAGGCACGAGACCATGTGTGGAGGAATGAGAGTGAGACAGGACAGGGCTCAATTCCGTTCGATGGTCAAGTGGTCATGACCATGACCACTTTTCACTCTCCATTTAAAAAAAGAGAGTGTGTGTGTTTGTATGTGTGTGTGTGTGTTCCTCCATTTACCGATTCCTGGCAGGGATGCATCTGGAGATGAAGACATTCGAATGGATTGAAAAGGAGGAGGAGGAAGGACAGGGAAGGGGGAAGGAGAAGAAAGAGAGTGAAGTGAGGTGAAGTGGTGGTTGGACGAGTGGTGTACGGAGAGAGAGGGAGGGTTTGAGGCGAGCTGGGGGTGGGATTTTTTAAAAAAAAAAAAAAAAAAAAAAGGACGGAGAGGGAGAGAGGTACAGGACAGAGGTGTGGAGTAACAAGCTACGAGGCTCGGACGAAATAAGAGAGTTGTCGGTTCAACGTTTCGCGGGGAGGGCAGACATGTAAGCCAATAGCTGAGCGGTGGAGAATGGAGAATGGAGGCGGTGGAGGGCGAAGGAAATCAGGAGAGCGACGAGAACTCAAGCACAAGCAAGCAAAAACAGGCGCTGCTTGAAGAATGGAGGGTGGACAGTGGTGAAGGGAGGAGAGGTGAAGATGGTGACAACGAAGGAAAGCAGGGAAGAAAAGAAAAAGTCAGAAAGCAAGTACGAGCAGGGATAGTCGACGTTTGCTCCCCTGGAGGGATGAGAAGAGGAGAGAGCGAGAGAGCGAGAGAAAGAAAAAGAGGGAGGGAAAACGGAAACGCAAACACAAATCACAATCGGCGAACCAACCAACATAGTCGAATGCAAAAACAAGCTTTTCTTCTCTCTGTCTTCCTGTTGTTTGTTTGCTTGTTTATTTGTTTTTGCATGGATGGACACTTTGGCCCTTTCGGTGTGGTCGCACATGTCAGCATTCAGCTTGCTGCATGAAAACACAATATAACAATCCCGGTTTCGTAATGTACTCGGCCTTCGTATTCTTCAAGCTTCACTGGACTCGTTCTCGTCTCTAGTCTACATATTCTCCAGGTCTAGAGCTTGGCCTGGGGGAGCTGCTCGGCTCTGTGTGTCAATGCGCGATCCAGGAAGGCCGAGATCAAGTCAGCTATTGTGGGGGTCATGTGTTGTAAATACACAATTGTTAGAACGGACGAGTCGAAGACAATTCTCAAAGAGATACCTGGTTTTTTTTCTTCTTCACTTCTTGTCTTCAAATACCTGATTCCTGGGGCTTCTCCAAGGTCAACAGATGTCCAGCTCCCTTGACAACATCAAGATGTCCGTGCTTCAACATCTCGAGTTTCATCTGCACCGTCTCAGGTTGGCTAGTGGAAGACACGTGGAAAATGCTTGTTAGCCGAAGCAAAGTAAGCCAAGCACCCACCATATAATAGATTGCCCGTGTGTGTGTTGACTTACTTGATGTCCGAGGTTTCGCCGACAAGGAGGTGCACTGGGATGTCCAGCTTGGCCATACCTTCAAATGAATCATGGAGTGCGGTACCAATATGGGCAAATGTGATGGCTTCTTGGAACTTGGGGCACTTGAGAGTAACTCCAGTCGACCCATCCGCATTAACCACGTTCACCGTGCCGTACTCCTGTCAATACACAACAAAACAAGATGTGAGGGCCAAGAAACAATTAACGCGTTGCATTGTAGATTTTTGATTTAGCTTACAACGTAGATGTCCAATGCCTCAGGGTGCCACGCCTTGAAGAACTTTTTCTGGAGAAGATTGGCTTTGGCTTCTTCCCTATTTTCATTTAATACAAGGAGTGGTCGTGGAAAAGAATGCGTGAGTCAAAGCGCTTGCGTGAAGAGATCGATGTCAGTTAAATGAGTTCCTTACTTGCTCTTCCAGCTATCACGTCTCTTCAAGGTGAGCTGGCCCATTGGGTGGTCTTCCAAAGGAAGGTTAATGTAGATCGTTCTGGGAAAGTTGGTGGGATCTACGGCAACGATGGCCGAGAAAGTGCCGGGACGGATGTTTTCTGCCAAAATGCTTTTGAACACGTTAGTCATTTGATCCCTCAATTCGGATCTGAAAATGCAACGAACGGGCGACGCTTACAAAGCACTGGCACCGAAGCTATTGGCCGGATAAAGTGACAAAACAAATGAGTGAGCTATCATTTTACCGAGATGCCCGCTAGATCCGGATCGTTGCGAGATATTCACCTGTGGCCAACTCCGATGGGCTTTTTGAGTCCAAAGGTATCAACAATCTTGAGAATATCATGGGCATACGAGTACCAATCGACTGCAGGGAGATGTTGGATAGGTGGGACGCAAGATAGAAAGTCAATCGGACGTTTTTGCCACTTTGAAATGAGGGAGTACCAGTCGACTATTGACCTACAGGTGTTCTCCAAGATATCCTTGTTCAGAATGGCACTGTCACCCTGGTTACGGCAGTCGAAGGCATACATGGGACCACTGGTCCATCGAGGGCTCATGCGGGAAATGACCGGCTCCCAGATCTCTTTGTGGAAGCCGTTTGCATGAGTAAAGATAATGGGAGGAGTTGCGCTTTGGCGAGGTATAATAGAAGTGTAGGTGTTGCATGCGAGTTGGAATGGAGAGGTTGATGATGGCAGGTCCTGTCGGACTGTCTTGAATCGAGATTGGAAATCAACAGTGCTCATTGTATTGAAGATTGTGTGTGTAATGTATAATGTAAATGGTTAAGAAGATTGAATTGAAGAACTCGTAATGCTTTGGTTTCTCCCTTTCACGTTTTCCGCCTTGTGAGCTGAACCGAAAGTTCTACTATGAAGTCACGACTCGAGATATGAGCCGAACATTCATAAGCCTGCGTGTCAAGACAAGCACGCCACATTTTTCCTCCTGCATGGCCGCTGGTGAAATTTTCGTTTTCGATTCGATCGAGGTACCAAATCTGGCCAATGGGCGTTCACCGGGGTCAAAAAATCTTGTGCCTGCTCGCAATACGCGCGAAAGGCACAATTGCCAATGTTAGGAGTTTCGGTGTTGCCTGACTATACGGCTATACGTGAAAGATGGATATCTTTCAAGGATAGGATTGTCAGAGAGGAAGTGGTGTGTGGCGATGCGGATGCATTTTTGCTGGTCACGGCATTCTATGTGACCTTGTCAATCCAGCCCCGTTTTCAAGCCTAGGACAAGATGATGCATAAGTTTGATGATATTTGAAAGTGCAACTGAAACGGTTGCTTGCATAGCACACGGAACTAAAAGTCTGGAGAAGACAGGGACACAGGACAAATGGAATATGTAAATCGGACAAATGGGGCACATGGGAGACAGGAGCAGGCACCAAGTTTAGCCACGCTGAGTCTGGGTGAAGGAGCGTAAGAAGGGGAGGAGCAAAGTATGAAATTGTATTTTTTTTTTTTTTTTTTTTTTTTTTTTCATTTTGCCTCGCCACTGCGTGAAAGGAGAAAGAGACAAGAGAGGGAGAGAAAGAGAAGGAGAGGATGCGCTCCTTTTTTGATTTGCGGTTTGTGTCCAGCTGCCCAAGAAAATGAAGAAAACCTTAAAACGTGCTCACAGGGCAAAGGCTGCAGTGGTTCACACCAATGGACTGGTCGCGAGGGTCATGAAGGCGATGAAGGGAAGGGAGGAAAGGACGTGGGTGGGTGGAGTGCATGTGCGGGAAAACCCACTGAGGGACTCAAGGACCAGCAGAGCTGAGCTGAGCGACTGTGTCAAGTGCGAACCAAAACGGAAGAAAAAGGTGGGATGGACATTCTCTTCCTTTTTCTGTCTTTCTCTTCTCTTTTCCCTTCCCCCTTGTTTTGTATTTCCCTTCCCTCTTTCCTTCTTCAGTTGCCACTCTCCCACGTACTCTCATCTTCACTCTCCTCTCCCCCTCCTCTCGACTTCATTTATATACCCAACTCTTGCTCTCTCCACTTTGTAAATACTTTCCTCACTCTCCAACCTCGTTGTTCTCACTCCACTCGTTTTCATCCAACTGTCAACCATCTCCACAACCGCCTTCCTATTTGAAACATGGTCGCCTCGACTTGTGTCCTCCCCCAGGAACCATTCCCAGTCGCCACTCTCGACTACTCGCATAAAAGACACAACTCTCTGTCCTCACTAAAAAACTGGAACGATCGCAACAACAACAACCACAACAACAACAACATCAACCCCAAGATGGCCAACTACACATTATCCTCCAACTCGATCTCATCCTCCTCTCGACAGTCAAGTCCAAAGTCCGTGGCCTCTGTCACCCCATCCATGTCACCGTCGTCCATCATCTCTTCTCAGCGCGCAAATCGACAGGAAAAGAAGCACCACACCATCCACTCAACAAGTGCCCCTTCAAGCAAGGGCCAAAATCGGTCTGCACTCGTTTATACCAGCTCACAGCCTCCTTCCCCCTCAACTCCATCACCGTCAAGGAGTGGCGCCCAAGGGACACCAAAGTCCCTGAAGCGAATCACCGTCTGGGCCTCCTCTGTACGCAAAGCACTCTCCTCTTCTTCGTCACATCCAATCCATGGCTCCTGTAAGAGCACGCCGACACCATCCTCTAAGCAACAGTCGACAGCCTCGACCACGAGCGAGTATTCCAATCACCACAATTTTAATAGTAACAAGTCTTTAGAGGGCACAGAACCCCTCACCAACGTGACATCCAAAAAGTCATCAGCCACATCGTCCTCGTCATCCTCACCGCCACTTTTGTACTCGTCCTCGTTCGAGCCAAGAAGTCGACTATTGAGCCAGGGGACACGGCGGAAAATTGGCGCAGGCCTCATTACAGCATTTTGTATTGCGGCCATTGTGGTCCTCGTCCTTTGTTAGAGTATCGACGAGCCAATAAAAACTATACCAGTGTAAAAAAAAAGAAAAAGGACCCCTGCGGCTAAACCCGATTCAATTCTGGGGCGAACCAATTGAATTATTTATTTTTGTCTTTTTTATTTTTCATCCCGCTGACGACTTTTTGCCTTTTTGAGGTTTGTTGTTGGTATGTGTGGCATTGGCACTTGCCAGGGCATGTACTCTTCCGATTTTGTCCCGTTAACCATGCGTTTGCAAGACAGTGAAAGACGGAAAAAAGAGACTAAGGGTTGTGTTTGATAGTACTTTATGCTACTTAGACAGCGAACACATTCGACACTGAGCGAGCACCGTCAAAAATGAAAGTGTTGTTCATGGGGATGTACTGATGGGTAATCAGCTTGATAATCTCTTGGCTGACAACTCCTCCCATGAAAGAGGCAATGTTGTGAATAGATCCAATACCGTAACGGCAACTATTTTGCAATGCAAAACCACAATCAGCATAAGAAAATCTGTCTTTTCCTTCACTCATGATAACGTGTTAGTTATACAGACAATATATACATACATCTCGTGGGTCAGGTCCTTGGAGACGGCGTCTTCAGCGATGCCCCAGGACTGGAGAAGGGTATTCACGTTGGCGTGGAGCTGGTCAACATCCTCCTGCCAGTTCTCGCCCTCGCCAGGGTATCGTCCGTGGTCATCGTAGAACGAGTCCGAAGCCCGCAAGAGCACGTATTGTGGGAACGCAGGACTTGAGAAATCATCTTCCAACCACGATGCTATTCTCAAATTTGAATGCCACCATTAACAAAAATGCCTCAAAACAATTGGATGGGAAAAAAGCGAGGATAGCACCGCCAATATATGCCTACCAATTTCCTTTGTCTTTGGATTCTGGTATTCGTCCGCAATGCTTCTGTAGCGGATGACCTTCAGGAATGCAGAGAACTTGCAGAAGATCTCGACCTCTTGGACAGCAATAGTATCAGACGTGAGACCCAGCTTCTCGAGCAGGGACCTGACACGGTTCAGTACTTCTTGAACATCCTGCTTGGCCTTGGTCTTGTAGCTGTAGAGCGAGAGTGACATGAATGAGCGGTCATCTTAAAAGAGGCGCATATTTGTTGCCAAATATCCTGTGGTACATACATGTTCTGCAGCGTCACATAGCTGTCGGTTTGAGCCTTCATATCAGGAATAGTGCCCGACAAAGGTAAGTATCCTGCACTCTTCTCCTTGTCCTCGACAAAGTCTCTGACTGCCCGTGCAATAATCCAGAAGTGGGAAGACTATAACGGAAGCACGAAAACGATTCAGAACCCTTATTGCCGAATAGAGCAACCATAAGCCGAGGGATTATCTACCTGGGTAGTCAAGGCTTCACATTTGGGATCCTGGAACAACTCCTTGATGTCGTTAGGGACGACAGTCGGGTTGCAAGCTCGCAATGCAGAGTCAAAGGCTTCATCAAAGTTCTCGTCATCGACAGTCCTCATTCCAGAGCGGATGTTGGCTTTAAGCTTGTTCTTTTCGGCGTAATTCTGAGGAATCTTGCCATCGTGCTATCAATGGATTCCGGATATACTAAAGTCAGTCAAAAGGCTCAAGTCGCGAGCGAGTGTATCTAGACCAGAAGCATGAGTTGGCGTATCGTACCTCTGCCTTCCATTCCTCCATGTATTTCAGCAGAATGGCGACGTATGGGATATGACCAAACTCCATAGAGTCCTGAGTGTTAAAGTCGAACGACTTGGCGTATGTTGCCAGCTCTGGGAATGGCGAGTCAATGCGGAGGTCTGCCAGTTTTTCGTTGTCAGGATGGGTCTCGACGACTATAGAACGCATGTCAATTAAAAGTTCTTTTACGAAGGACAAGACAAAAGATGATAGAAGAAAAAGTCTTTGCAACACTTACCAAGATGTTCAGGAACGGCAATCCTTGCTGCGCCAATCAATCCAACTGTCTTGACCCAGACAAAGGAAATTTGTTTGCCACCATCCTGACTGGCCTGCCAGCAAAGTCCGGCAATCTTCTCGGCAGCCTGTCGAGTGACCGCAGTAGCAATGACAAGTGTGAAACTCGAGAGGTAGTTGGGGCTCTCGTCGAGGAGCGATAAAATGTCCTTGGTGATCCAGTGGCCCCTGACATCCTCGTTTAGCTCGCCCAACAGCGCGCAGGCCTCCTGGGCTCGAGACTTGCCGAGGCTGTCCTGGTCCAAGAAAAAGTTGGAGCCAATATCATTGAGAGTCACGATTCCCTGATCCACAACGGTGTACTGTCCAATGCCTATGGAGTTCAGGTTCCAGGCGCAGTATCCATTAGTAAAGTATGTAGAGTGACTCGTGGGACAAGAGGGGCGTGTATTTGTCACTATACCTGGGAGGACCAAATTCTTGAGGATTTCGCATCCGACGGCAGTTGCGTTCACGAGAAGGATATGCGCAGATTCAAGAGCTTCCTGTCCACCAGCGCCCCATAGTCTAGTGTGTTGCCAATGCAATGTTGCCCAATCCGCAGTCAGTCGATGAAAATGTCGCGACGTTTTGTCACAGTAGCCTTGGTCATTGGTGACGCGGTACATGCATCTAGTTACCTGAGCTGACGATCGTATTTCTGCGTCTTGGCGTCCATGTCGCTTTGATGTGATTGTGATGCGTGAAGAATGTATTGTGCTGGAAAATAATAAAGTAAAAGAAAGAGGCGATTGTTCGTTCCTCGGTTGGTCGTTTTCGAGTCTGAAGGCGATGCAGCGTTTCGTGTCTCTGGTGGACGACTCAGTGACTGCGTTTCCAGTCGCCACCTTTTGAGGCGTTTTGTCCTTTTTTTCCTTTTCGGTGAGCAAAGAACGCATTTTTTTCTTTCAGTTTCTCACCACCCTTCCTTTCCTCAAACACCCACACAACACGTATTCATAATGTTCGGCCTTCGTACTGTCGCTCGCGCCATGCCTTCATTGGCCATGCGCGTTGCCCTCCCCAAGACCATGGCCTCCCCTGCCATGATCGCCCGAGTTGGATCTGTCCAGAGCCTCCGCGCATTCTCTTACTCTCCTTTGGCCTGGAACAAGGGTAACCCAATGGCTTGACAACGTGCCATTCCAATGTTTAAAGTGAACCAATAAAGCTAACATTAGAATTACCTCATGTCGCAGTTGACAAGGACTTGCTCGCCAAGATCGACAATGAGATCAAGCACGAGGAGGAGCAGGGTGAGGAGACCCCCGACTATATCACCAGCTACTTGAAGTCCAGCCCCTTCCAGATCACCGACAAGCCCGGATCGGATGAAGTTTCCTTGACCCGCAAGTTCGGCAACGAGGAGTAAGTGATGCCGAAATTTGTCTTTGTATCTGGCTTTTATTCGTGTAAGACGAAGAGAAAGAAACTCACTCCAACCCATCTGTCCAATTCCATAGGATCAAGATTGTTTTCTCGGTCTCGGACATCAACTCTGCCGATGAGGAGGAGGAGCTCGACCTTGAGGACGACATGGAGGATAACCAGAACAGCCAGCAGCAGAACCTTTCCCCCTCGGATGAGGATGAGGAGGAGGGTGATGATCTCGAGTCACTGACCTTCCCTGTCCGCTGCCTGATCACCATCTCCAAGCCAGGCGCCGGCAGCATCTCGGTTGATACCATTGCTCAGGACGGCTCCTTCATTGTCGAGTCCATCTCCAACATCAAGGACTCTGCCTTGGCCACCGCCTCCACTGCTGAGGCCGACTGGGAGAAGCGTGGTCTCTACAGCGGCCCTCCTTTCGCCGAGCTCGACGAGGAACTCCAGGTTGCCTTTGAGAAGTACTTGGAGGAGCGCCAGATCGACGGCGATCTCGCCAACTTTGTCCCCAACTATGTCTTCCACAAGGACCAGGTTGAGTACACTCACTGGTTGAAGGACTTGAAGGGATTCGTCGCCGCCAAGTAAACGTCAACCCATCCCCCCTCCATAGCATGTAATTAAAAAGTAATATCAAACCATGGGCCGGAATACTGAGTGCTTGTGACGTATCAGAATCAGCATTTGTTGATCAAAATCATAGCACGTGATACGAGATGGCCCGGACTAAGCTCGGCTAGGGGGGTCAGCTTTAATCAATTTGTTCGTTTTTCCATTTGCCCCTCACTCCTCCCTCTCCACTCCATCCACCTCTTCTCTCCTTCCCTGTTTGTACAGACTCCTTTCACATAGTCACATCTGTCGGCGAGGAATCGAATCAATCACCACCACCATGCTCCGTGTCCAGTCCTGCTCCAACATTTTGGTGCGTTCTTTGTTCTTGTTTCCTATGGCCATTTTCTATTTTTTTTTACCATCCCTGATTCTCCGAACGTTGCTGATTCCTTGGATTGTCCGAGAATCATCAGCAAAGGGACTTGCCTGAATGTCCTTGACAAAGTCAAGAAAATTGTTTTTCTCGCGTGTTTATTGATTTGATTGGTGTACACAATTTTTATCTCCGAGACGTGGATGCTATTTGGATTCAAATGTTCACCCGAATCGCAGATTTTCTTCGGCACGAAAAAGACAGCGTTGCTAATTATATCTACCTTTCTTTCTATTCCTTTTCTACCCCAATATGTGCCTTCCTCCAACAGCGTCGCACTGGTATGCTTCTCAAATGGAAACTGACCAGAAATCGCCATCTCCGAGGGGATTGAACGGAGGGAGATGGGCGAATTCTGTGCCTGACACTTTCTTTCGGCGAGCGTGTCGGATTTCTCCGAGACTAACACCCGCCACATAATTTTCTCATTTCTCTGATTTAGCTGCCAGCAATGCTTCGCGTGCTCTGCACACCTCGCGCCCTGCCATGCAGGTCTTTGCCTCTAAGCCTTTGAATGCTAAGGAGTCATCCGTAAGAATCATCCCCGGATGGATTTCCCCACTCTTTTCTTGTTTGCTCTAATGTTTACAAACCCTCTAAACAAACTCTTTCTCTTCTCGTTGTCGCCTTTCCTTCTTTGGACTTCCCCGCAAAATCATATGGGTCCATCCCTTTTTCATGCTTGGCCCATGGTTATGCCAACTTCTAGAGCCCTATCACTTCCAAGTACCCCATCATTGACCACACCTACGATGCCCTTGTCGTCGGTGCCGGTGGTGCCGGTCTCCGCGCCGCTTTCGGTCTCGCTGAGGCTGGTCTCAACACTGCTTGTATCTCCAAGCTCTTCCCCACCCGTTCCCACACCGTTGCTGCCCAGGTACGTTGATAGCACCTTTTGTTTTCTCTTGAGCGTGTTGTCTCTCGTGCCTTTTGTTTCTTCTACGTCCTAATCATGCTTTATTCGGGTCACTTGTTCATAGGGAGGTGTCAACGCTGCTCTCGGAAACATGGGCGAGGATGACTGGAGATGGCACATGTACGATACTGTCAAGGGATCTGACTGGCTCGGAGACCAGGATGCTATCCACTACATGTGTCGCGAGGCTCCCCACAGTGTCATCGAGTTGGAGCACTACGGTGTCCCCTTCTCAAGAACCAAGGAGGGCAAGATCTACCAGCGTGCCTTCGGTGGTCAGAGTTTGAAGTTCGGTGAAGGTAAGAAACTTTCCGTAATATTTCTCACGCGAGCAATTGCGCGTGTGGATGATACTAACTCCTTTTGCTATTTATTAACAACTCTTGACAACAGGTGGTCAGGCTTACCGCTGCGCTGCCGTCGCTGATCGTACCGGTCACTCCATTCTCCACACCCTCTACGGCCAGTCTCTTCGCCACAACACCAACTTCTTCATCGAGTACTTTGCCTTGGATCTGATCATGGAGAACGGTGAGTGCCGTGGTGTTCTCGCCTTGAACATGGAGGATGGTACCCTCCACCGCTTCCGCTCCCATAAGACCGTCCTTGCCACCGGAGGATACGGACGCGCCTACTTCTCCTGCACATCTGCTCACACTTGCACTGGTGACGGTAACGCCATGGTTGCCCGTGCCGGTCTCCCTCTCCAGGATTTGGAGTTCGTTCAGTTCCATCCCACCGGTATCTATGGTGCTGGATGCTTGATCACCGAGGGTTCCCGCGGTGAGGGTGGTTACCTTTTGAACTCCCAGGGTGAGCGTTTCATGGAGCGTTATGCTCCCACTGCCAAGGATCTTGCTTCCCGTGATGTCGTCTCCCGCTCCATGACCATGGAGATTCGTGAGGGTCGTGGTGTCGGTCCCGAGAAGGACCACATCTACCTCCAGCTTTCTCACTTGCCCGCCTCGGTCCTCCACGAGCGTCTCCCCGGTATCTCCGAGACTGCTGCCATTTTCTCGGGTGTTGATGTCACCAAGGAGCCCATCCCTGTCCTGCCCACTGTCCACTACAACATGGGTGGTATCCCCACCAAGTACACTGGTGAGGTCCTGACCGTTGACGAGAACGGTAACGACAAGGTCGTTCCCGGTTTGTACGCTGCCGGTGAGGCCGCCTGTGTGTCCGTCCATGGTGCCAACCGCTTGGGAGCCAACTCTCTCTTGGATATCGTCGTCTTTGGCCGTGCTTGCGCCCACCACATCCGTGATACCTTGGAGCCCAACACTCCCCACCGCCCCTTGGCCGCTGATGCGGGCGCCGAGTCCATTGCCAACTTGGACAAGCTCCGCCATGCCACCGGCCCCATCTCCACTGCCGCTCTCCGCTTGAACATGCAGAAGGTCATGCAGAACGATGCCGCCGTCTTCCGTACCCAGTCCTCCTTGGATGAGGGTGTTACCAAGATTGACCAGGTCTTCAAGTCCTTCAAGGATGTCGGAGTCACTGACCGTAGCATGATCTGGAACAGTGATTTGGTCGAGACCCTCGAGCTCCAGAACTTGTTGACCTGCGCTGCCCAGACCATGCACTCTGCCAGCGCCCGCAAGGAGTCCCGTGGTGCCCACGCCCGTGAGGATTTCCAGGACCGTGATGACAAGAACTGGATGAAGCACACTCTCTCATGGCAGAACCAGGAGACTGGCGACATCACCCTCGGTTACCGTGGTGTCGTTGCCCACACTTTGGACGAGAACGAGTGCAAGGCTGTTCCCCCCAAGAAGCGTGTGTACTAAGTAGTCTTTTTTAGTGGTTAATTTTTTTCTGCATTTTGTCACGGAACGGAGAAGCGAGTAGGAACGGAGACGATGAAGAGGTAGATAATTTTTATGAATACAACAACAATCTCAATTATTACTTTCTGTGTCCGTCTTGCCTATCCGAGAGTGTTGAAAATCAAGCTATTTCTTTCAACCATTCCAAGATGAGTGAGATATGGCGAATGTTATTCTGTGTGTTTTATTTCCTTTGAGTTTTCCTCGCACAAAAGTTTATCTTTTTTTAAGCACCCTGATGCTGCTGGATCTGCTTGATCAGCTCCTGCAAGTTGCCCTGGGCCTCCGTCTTATTGCGTTCCCAGTAGATCCGCTTCTTGTCCAGTGCTGCCATGTCCTTGTCCATCTCTGTTACCCGGTCAGTGAGCTCGCCCGTGAGTTTTGGCAATGGCTCCTGCACGAACCTATTGTAAAAAGAAAAAAAAAAAGACAAAACGAGTGAGTTACTCTGGATGTTTGAAGTGTCGTAGGCGTGTTCGGCAACTTGGGAGCGCGTCCTAAAGGTGGGACCTCCCATGTTCGAAAAAACAACAACAACGACGACGTACATCTTTCCGACAGACTTGTATGTGACAGTCTCAGGAGCAAGACTGGAGAGTTCCTTGTTGGTAAGGACGGAAAGCTTCTTTTCTCTGTCCCTGGTCTGAATCTGGGCCTGGACAGAAGCCACCATCCGAGTCGCCTCTTGGAGCTTTGATTGGAGATCGTGAACAATCTAAGAAGCAGTGAGCGTGGAATGAGAAATGCTGGTTGGTGACGAATGCTTGACCTTGGAGAAATGATAGACTTGAGGCGGCTGACAAAGCGCGCGTCGACGTAATCAGGCAGCTGTGATCCAGTTCTGATGATGCCTCTTCCAGTTCCTGGTTCGGGCATTCCTGGCGGACGAATGAGACTGAAAGTTCCCACTTTGAACGGCGATCCTGACTGGATTGACTGTGGCAGTTGGCTGGTTACCTTTCCGAGGGCCTGTTCGTTGATGGACATGTTTGCTGATTATTGTGTGTGTGTGTGGAGATGATGATGCGTCAGGCCTCCCTTTTTGTGTGCTGGAATAGCGAATGGTGGCGCTGCAGGGACACGTCACGAAAATATGATGGAGGCGAAATTCATTTCCACATCCATCAAACCTCCTTCACTCAATACACAACCACATTTCTACAAACCCCACATCAACACATCCACCATGCTTATCAAAGTCAAGGTAAAGCAATAAGACAATACAGTTCGAGTATGCTGTCTCCATCTCTCTATCTTCTGAAGCAATCGTAGCGATAGAAATGTCATTTGAGACTGTACCTGAAGACTGGCATTGATTTTGCATTGGTCACTAACTTGCTTTCGTTTCTTCGTGGATGAACAATCATAGACCCTCACCGGAAAGGAGGTATGAACGATGACTCGCACCTTCTTCTCTAGAGTCTCTAAAAGGCTGGCGACATTTGCTGCGTATGGTCCAGGCCCCAAACGAAAGAACACCATGAGTTTTGACCCATGGCGCAGTTAATTTACCGCGCAAATTCAGTCAGCTTCATTTCTTGTGGATGAACCTCAAACACCGTCGTCAAACAGCACATTCGAGAAGCAGCAGCACTTCACACTGACATTTCTTGTTTTTTTTGCGTCTCCATAGATTGAAATCGACATCGAGCGCAACGACAAGGTAGAGGCCACTTCCAACAAACAATCACCGAGATACTCCCCACCAGCTCAGGTTGTTAACCCAGTATTGTCCTCTCGCTGGAATTAGATCACTCGCATCAAGGAGCGCGTCGAAGAGAAGGAGGGTATTCCCCCAGCACAGCAGCGGTAAGTCATAACAAGGGCTTAGAGGTGGTGGTCGGAAACCATATTTGTGAATTACCGTTTTCGTTATGCGATGTTTTGATGAACCTCAATTGACCTTTTTGCACTTGTTATCTCTCTTCTAGTTTGATCTTCGGAGGAAAGCAAATGTAAGGACCCAAGGTTATGGACGCCACTTGGGTTTCGTACTGTGTTGAGATAGGTGCTAACATTTAGTTTCATTGACGCAATCATCAAAAATCCTTATAGGGCTGACGACCGCCAGGCTTCGGAATACAACATTGAGGGAGGCTCCGTTCTTCACTTGGTCCTCGCTCTCCGTGGAGGATGCTAAGCGAATCGCGATACAACAACGACTCCCGCCCCCCCTAGCACAACGTTACTCAGCATTTTAAATAATACACGCCAAGGAACAAGCAATCCACGCCAACCTAGCTCAGACGATTTCTCTCTTAACTTCGCCACCTCTGGCGTTCCCCAAAACAGCGAAGTTGGGATATCTTGTTCTTCTCCCCGCCCCTCCCTCAAGTGAAGAAGATGGACCGAAAACAATTCAATAAAGTAAAAAAAAAAAAAAAAAAAAAAAATTTGTCTCTCAACAACCAACTCTTCACCATCCTGGGATCTTGTGTCGTTGTGCACAGTGACGAGAAGGGCACAGGTTGTACATGGACATGGTTCAAAATTTTAGTATGTGCGACGGGAGCACAGTCCGACTTCAATTGAGAGGAGAGGTTCCCAACACCCAGAGTGCTCCTCAAAAAAGGAAGGATGTGCGACTGATCTTTGTTGAAAATCGTAGCTTTGCTATATATGCTATATGTGAAGGTGTGCGGACACATAGTATTGGAGAGCAATGCTACTCAAGGTGTAGTTGTCTCCCACGCGAGAGCAACTAGGAATGAGTTGCCTGACACAGAGTACACGTACAACGCGTAACGCATGATGTGATAATTTAATGGCTGACTGAGGCTGTAGAGAGCGTCCTGTACCAATCAGTCACACGTTTTTTGTTTTATTTGTTGAGACACACTCTGATGTGTCACCACTGACATATGAAGAAAACAAACCATGCAACAGCAGTGGTGCACGCCATTAGCAGCTCCTGCCACCCCGCATTCTTCCTTTTTTGATGCACCCGGACATGGGAGTTAGATCGAGAGATCGGCATATACGGGAACAAACAGGAAGGCGCAAGGAGAATTAGGACGTTGAGTCAGCCGAGGAAAACGATGCAAACACAGGGATGGGAGAACGAGAGCTCCACGTGAAGTTGAGGAACATTCGTTCTCTCTCTCCACACAATCCAACCCTTGGATCGAAGCCAAAAATAAGCGCAAGAGCAAATGTATCCGTGGACATGTCGCGTTCTTGAAGGCCATTGGTTTTTTTTTATTTTTGTTTCTTTGATTAACCGCATCCTGGTCAGATGATGTGCATACTTACACGTACATCCAGTGTACGAGCGAGCATCACCATGACATGATAGCCAACTTGGAGGACATGACAGAAGAGACACCCAATGATCGTCGACCGGTCAGGCCCTGGTGGTTTCACAAATGCGTTTTTTTCTCGATCTTTAAAATGCGACCGATCCCCCTTCCCTTTTTTTATTTTTGTTCATAAAACTTCCAGCTCATACCTACTCACGTACTCACCTTCACACGCACTCGCTTGATCTCTTTTTCTCACACTTTCACACACTTTCTCTTTCTTTCTCTTTCCACACTACCCGCGACAAGAACACAGAGACACACACACACACACTTGTACTTTATAGCCAAATAAGCAAAGATGTCATCGCTGCGCACCGTCTCCAACGCCCTGCCAAGAATCTCCATGGCCCGCATTCCCTTGGTCGCCTTTACCAACAACCCCGCCACCCTCACTAGCCCTTCGAACAACGCTCATCCCAGCAGCTTCTCGTCCATGGCCGCGAACCAGAAGGACTCTTCTTCCTGGTCAAAGTCCGCCAAGAACGTGGCCGGCAAGCTCGAGCACTCGGCCAAGAAGATGGCCAAGGAAGACAAGGACTATCTGCGTGAGGTAAAGCAATATGACTGTCCAGAGGACGAAGTCCTCATGGAGCTGGGCCTGGCCCGCAGCAGCGCTGGCTCTCAGGCTGCTCAGGGAAGTGAGGGTGAACATGGTAGTGGGTTCTCGAAAGGATTTTTGAATCCAGGTGTGGGTGGTACCAAGGGCAAATCAAGCCAAGGAGTATGGACATACACCAACAACGCAAGTGGATTTGAACAGACGATCATGGATCAAGTCCAAGCTGATGTTGTCCACCCATCCGCCAAACCCCCGCACCACCAGCACCACAAGCATGCACCAGAGATGGTGTCTAGTCTCTGCCAGGAACTGAAGGTTAGCATTTATTGTTTTCCTACCAAAGAAACATTCAGTGTCTTTCCTTGGTCTATCTCTCTCGTCGGCAACAATGCCGCTTTGAACCTTTGCAGACATGGAAGAGCAGGATGCAGTGAGATTCTAGACGAGCTTCATCAACCAAGAGGGAGAGGGATTGAGGGTGGGAGTGAAGAAGACACCAAAAAAGAAACATGGCAAGGAGATAGAGCTAAAACATGTGCATTAGCCCGCAAATGGTTGCTTTGCTATGGAAGAAGGCAGCCGTCATCTGTGACTAACCTTGTTATACTTGGTTGCTTTTCTTAGGCCGGCCCTTCGTCCTCCTCGTCCGCTTCGTCCACTTCGTCCAAGCTGAGCTCGTACGCATCGGACGCCATCCGCATGGTCGAGTCGCACAATATCCTGAAGCACGACCGTGCCCCCATCCACGACATGCGGGACGAGGACCCTAGCCAGCACCGTACCAACATCAAGATCAAGTAGATCCAAAGACGGTTTACCTGGGTTTCCGCACTTTTCCATTTCCCCACTCTCGCACTTGTATATACTTCTCGACAAACATCCACTTCCAAAATAAAATGATGCCTGTGAGCCATCCAAGGAAAATATTCATGCAATTGGTTTCATTTTTCAGCCCATCCAAAACAGTCACACCGTCATTCCTTCGTGTGTGTGGCATGACATCAGTGCAACGCTATTTCCGTCACTCTTCCACCTCTTCCACACTTATTCGCTCACCCTCAACACCCACACAACTTACCAACCTTCCTGCTCCTTTACTCACTGTAAAAACGATCCTCAGGAATACGCACAGAATCACAGCGCACTCAAGCACAACAGCACGCACACTTTCTCTCCTCAGCACTCGTCGCCACTCTCACTTCACTCACACGAACACTCAACTCAGCACACACAAAAGCATGTCTGGCTATCCCAACGAAAAAGTCGGAGGAGGCGAACTCAGCTACCCCGTCAACCAACCTGCACCCCCTCCTACAATGAACCCTGCCCAACCAGGACCTTCTGGAGCCCACTACCCTGGAGCACCAGACGCCTTCCCAACCGAGTTTCTCGACCCCAACGTCCCACGCCCCAACGACATCTTGCCGCTGCACCCGGCCATCATCCAGCAGCGCCAAATCGCTGCCACGCTGCCCCCATGCCCCCAAGGCGGATACCACGAGTTGCGATCGCATTAGTAAGTGAGAGAGAGAGAGAGATAGCAGACCTGTATTCTTGTGCATGGAAAAGGCTGTTTTGTCTGTTCTAACCATATCGTTTTGTCCACTTCTTTTATTCTTTTGTGTCGCTTTTTTCTAGCGCACTGGGCATGAACGCCGGAACACTTGCCTCCATCATTTGCTTCCCGATCGTGTGCTGTTGTGTGCGCAAGGAGACAGTGTGCCTCAAATGCGACCAAAAGTTCGACGTCAACCTTCCACGCATCAACTAAAAAAAACACCACCCATCTTCTTTTCTTCCTCTCTTTTCTGAACAGAGCGATGGAGGGGTATTTGAGGCGTCAGATGTGACTATTTTCAGCCCATCCCAGAAACGATCAATCAAATAGGGCATGCACTTTTCAGCATTGACATATTTTTGGCAAACGCATATTTTTTTTCTTTGTTTTATTTTTTTCAATTCTATTCTCTACTAAAGCATCCTTTTGCACACGTTTCCGTAAAGTACCTACTGAGATCTGAAAGACGAAACAATGGACATTGGTTAGATATCATTGTCGGGCCACATACTGATGTTGTGTGCGTGTATAATGAGGTGTTGGGAAAGAGAGATCAGAACTAATAAGGTCTCCTCAGCAGCACCGCACAGCGATGTCTGAATAGGAAGAACGAAAGTTATTTGATTTTTTTTGTTCATCATTTAAGAATGGGGGATGGGGAAAATGGAGATTGATAGATCAGATCTTTGAGGGAAAAAAAAAAACTCACCATGAGAAGACTGTCCTGAGCACGTCTTATTCCTGATTATGTTCCACGGAAAGGCGTCCTGATTGATTCCAATTGATCTAGTCCATCCTGATCAAGATGCTGGAATGTGAATTGATGTAAAGAGTGCAAAGGAAGAGGGTGTTGCGGTGAAAGGGTGGAAGGGGATAGTTGAAGAGAGAGAAAGAAGAGAAGAAAGAAAAGAAACAACAATGCGAGGTTGATATGTGAGTTGAAAATATGTTTTGGATTTCGAAAAATGCGCTCAAGTTGGGCTACATTTGCACGCAAGGATATTCCTGATACGTCACTCATTTTTTTTTTTTTTTTTTTTTTGCCATTTTTTTGATTTTCCGGTTTCTCCCTTTCCTCGCGAAAACTTCACGTCGATCTCAGAGCATCGAAGGATTTGCCTGGATAGACCCAAAAGTACCTGTGTCTCTCTCTCTCCATTCGCAACAAAAAATAATAATACAGATTGCACCCGCATCGCTCGCATACTACATATCACCAACCCAGTTTGGTCGACGGGATGGCGCCCACGATCTATCACCGGTAAAGCACAAGAAAACAATGATGGTTGGCGCGAAAGTTTTGTTGATTTTGGCTCGCACCGCACCGATCAATCAAAAAACACAAGATCAAGGTTGCCATGTGGAAGTCTGAGAGAGGGTCCTCCCTCCTCTGTTTCCCACATACACGCACACGCACACACGACACAGACAGACAGACCCACACACGATAAAAACCTTCTTTGGCTCCAACGGAAAAAAAGAGCGTCTTCTTGGTCCAGGCCCAACCATTTGGGTTTGCCACTCTGCCCACTCTTTTATGTTTCAATGCCAGCCTAAACTAAAAATGCTTCCCTTGCAGAGCAGGAAGGAGGAGCGGAAAAAGGATCACAGAAACGATCGCACAAGAAAAAAACACCGAAGTTGATCCACCAATTCTCACATTTTCGGCAGTTGCAGGCAGGGCATTTGAGAGTAGTGCTATATCTTAGTGGCATTCACACACTAATTGGCAATTAGCGTATTAGGGTCATCGAGCACCAGGAGATACAGTAGGGGTCAAGGAGATGGATAAGAAGTGCATGAGCAAAACCACAATTATTGCTTTAGAAAAAATAATACTCACAACCGTTACTGGACTGAGCATCACCCCGCTAAGCGAACGTACTGTAGAGACTCGAAAACGCCCATGTATTTCGCGGTGGGTATCAATGCAATGCACAGTGTCGTGACACTAAAACCAGTGAGCTCGTTTGCAAATGCCATTGCATATTCATGCAATTTTTCTTTTCCCCCTGCTAACTTGCGTCGAGGATCGATGCTCTTCATGATAGTGGAAAGGTGGGAGTGACCCGCCCGACAAAAATTCCAGATGATATTTGGTATCTCTGGCCCTGGGTAGGTCGTTCAACCAAAAAAAAAAAAAAAAAGTTCGGACATTCGAATCCCTTAATTGCCTTGGAGGAGCCAATTTGGATTGCGTCTCCAGAGAGCGAGGAAGCGAGAGAAGGATAGTGGAAGACACGGACAATTTAACAAAGGCGCAAACCAAACAAAAAAGATGTTTTCCGGAGGGTCCGGACAATCCTCTATGCCAGGCCAACCAACCAGAGAGGTGATTGTATATACTGTTGATATAATTGATTGCTATGGAGGCGTGGAAGACTTCTGTTCGAGGCAAGTGTTCAGTCGAGTATGGTGGGATGGGAAAGGAACTTTGGAGAGCCCTTGTCAGACTGACAAAGAAAAAAATAAAACAAAAGCGGGGGGGGGGGGAGAACTAATCAGATTATGGTCGCACAAGGGGGAGAAAGGCCTACGCCCGTCCGTTCCTTCCAATGCCCCTGGAAGAAACTTGTGCAACAAACATATTTTGGAGGGTTTGGATTGGTAAAGGTGAGCGAGAGAAATGCGCGAGAGCAGCGAGGGCGAGGGTTGGATGGGATAACGAGTCTGAGCAGAACAGCCGAGGGCGCGCGACGAGAATTATCGTATGTCGCGCCGGATCCAGACTGATTTATCGTACTTTTTTTTGTGTGTGTTGTAGTGGCTCAAGCCGAGAAAACAGTGTCTGTGATGGTCAGTTACGAGCCAAACATCTCGGAACAAGCTTTTCAATGAATACTGGGAATAGATGCAGAACACTGATGACGAAGGAACATACTGAGCCATAATGACGTGTGGACATGGGGGCTAAAAGTTTTGCTCATCTCGAGCAAAGTATGCCTAGGAGTATCAGTTCATCAGACAAACCCGAAAATGAAGGAAGAATGAGGATCGACTCGAGTTTCAAATATTCATCCCAATGTGGTTTTTGTCATGTTTTGCGCGTGTAAAGATGCTTCCTATTGCAAGCATATGCCAGATCAGCATGGCCAACACCTCAACCACACTTTGCGCAATGGTACATCTTGCCACATCTCGTTTCAGACAGAGCTGAAAAGGAGGCATGGCTCGAAAGCGCAAAGGCAAAGGCACAGGCAAATGAACAAGAAACAAGCGTGTGCTGGCTGACTAAGGAGCCGCCCTTGTTTGTGAAGAGATGGATCGGCTTTGATAAATCGTGCCATTGAGACCGAAGTTCTTTTAACTTCCTTGCTTGGCCCCCACCCGTGTTCCTGAATCCACTTTTTTATTTGGTGTTTGCATCCTAAAATGGTTCATCCCACGGCGATGTTGGCTATGCACAGGCAAGAACGTTTTTTCCTTTTTTTGCATCACACATGCCATGCATGCATACAGCCAGTTACCAGCGCCTCTTCTCCCGCATACACCTTAGTCCTTCCCTTCCCACCCCAGCTGTTCACCGGATCTGAGGTTGGAGGAAGGTGGCAGTAACACGCCAGCCCTCGTCACAGCCAAAACATACAGACCTCAATCCAAAGACGATTAGAGTTCGACCATGCAGCGGAAGAAAAGGAAGCCAGTTGTGTATGTGTGTATGTACGGGTGTATGTGAGTATGCACGAGAGAGCGAGAGACGGTGATGAGAGAAAGATCACAGAAGAGCAAGAGCAGAATGGAAAAAACAAAAACAGGGAGCAGGAAATCCGAACTTTCTTTTTCCGTTCTCTTGTTGTTGAGCTGCCACGCGTTGAACATCCCTGACCTCACAAGGTTGATGCCTTGACCGTGATGTCCAGAGGGACATCCCATGCTTTGCCAATAGTGCTAGCACACACAACAAGTGATCAAAATAGATGTATCTTGGCTGAAGTAGCCATTGCCATGAGAAGGATAGGGGCAATTGGCATGGATTGATTCGGTGGGAGGTAGGAGGGAACGAACAGATCGTGTTTGTTAGACAGGAAGGGAAAGAATCCCTCAACGGGCGAGTCACCGTACTGTGTTGCGCCCTGGGTTGAAACGAGATGAGACCGAAGCAATAGAGATCAAACAAGTTATCCACCGAACCGCCTTGGGAACGAGTGGGGCCCAAAAAGACATTTCGTTCCTTCATGAGATCCGCCGCAAAATGGCCAGAAAGAAAGATAGAGCGAGATAGCTATCGAGAAAAGTCCAAGCTGGACTCGAATTATTTTATCTTTTTTTTTTTTTTCTTTCATGCTTTACAAAAATAATTATTTGTTCTGTGTCATGTTGCATGGCAATCCTGCGAGGCTAACTGTTTGGAGAAGGAGGAGGAATACTCTCGCTCTCACAGATGTGAAGCTGACTTTGATATCATGTAATCCACTGCAAGTAAAACTAACTATGCGTGGCATAACTTTGTGGTGGAGATGACGGGCAGGGTGTCAGCCAGAGCAACGCAGACCGGCCGTGAGGCAAACCTTCGCCGTCCTTCCTTCGCTTCGCAAGGACGAAGAGAAACCCAGGCAGTGAGAGCGAGGCTGCTGTGGTTGGGAGGGAGGAGGAGTTTAAAAAACTGTTTCCCGCTACTCAATGTGCATATTTGATCGCACACACACAGAGATACATTGGCAGGCGTACACAGACTCGCTCAACACTCTCAAGATACACTACCCACACACACGCATACAGACACGCTATCTGTCGTGTGCAAACCAAAAAAAAAAAAAAGGGTTGGCTTTGTGTCCACTGTTTTTTTTTGGTCTGTCAATGTCGACACATAGGTGCATGTTAGTGCATCGTTTTTATCGTGAAAATGCGAATGTGAGTGGGGTATCGATGCAAGTGTATCTCTGTGTCTGTTTGCATGCTTGTGAGTGCTTGCTTTGCTTTGCTTGGTTTGTTTGGTCGAGAGCTGCTTTTTTGGTCTCCAGGTGTCTGCTGCCTTTGTCTGTGGGTGAAAGAAAAAGAGGGGGGAAGTGAGAAATCCATGCCCATCTCACACTTCACACTTCGAACTCAACTCCCATTTGCAATGGAGCATCCTTAAAAAGCGCCGAACGTCCATTTCCTCCGCCTTTTCTTTTCTTTTCTTCCTTCTCACTCCTCGTCTCTTCTTCCGTATTCCTGCTTCTCATCTCATTCCACGTCTTTCTTTCATTCATCCTTCCACACGTTTATACTTCTCACTTTCGGCTTTTTTATATTTGATTTAACTTCCCCTGCTATCACACCCCACCCCAATCCAACTTTCCTCTTTCTCCATATCATACCATGCCCGCCACAATTCCCACCCCAAGCATCAATATCACCCCCAGTCGTGGTTCAATGGCCTCGGCCTCCTCCTCTTTGAACGCTTCTTCCTTCAACGGCTCGCTCCGGAGATCCTCCCTTGCTCTCGGATCATTTCACTCTGCCCAGCTCCGTCGTCCATCCTTCTTTGCTCCCTTCCCTTACGGCCAGTCGCCTCTCCAGTCCGAGTAAGTGTTTGATCCTTGTATCGATTCAATTGGAGACATTACGAGTCCGCAAGTAAGATCACCATGATTAACGCCATTGTTTTATTCCTGATTGATCTTTTTGTGCTCTAGCTTGGGTCCATCAATTCACGACTACAGCTCCTCACCAAGACTCGGCGATGTCTATGAGCGTGATCTGGAAGCCAACTACTGCAAAAACTTCTCGTGCTGCGGCCTGACCCTCGGCGATCTCCATGCTCTGCTCCAGCACTACGAAGAGTCGCATGTGCGGTTCGAGAACGACGAGGATTATGAGGACGACGTCTTTGGCCTCGGATTCACGGATGATGATGGCTGGTCCACCCATTCCGAGTCCGCCCCAAACAGCCCGCAAATGAACAAGACCCTCCCCACCTCTTCCTGCTCCTCCTCCGCTGCCGAGGCTGCTGCCGCGGCCACAATGGCCGCTCTTGCTGCTGCCACCTCTTCCTCGTTCTTGGGCAAGAAAAAGTCGGCCGGAGTCTCATTGTCTGATATCTATTCGGAGGAGTCTGGAATCCCCGACGACGCTGTTTCTGCTTTTCCCAACTCGGTCCTTCGAACCACCGCTCAGGCCAGAGAGGTCGCTGGTCGCAAGCGTGATCTTTCAATGTACTCTTCCTCTTTCGATGCCCAGAGCCCGCTCTCCAAGAAAACTGCAAAGGCTTCTCAGTCCTCGGCTGCCCTTACTGCCGCCTCCATCCTCGAGGATCTCCAGGCCAAGAGGGCCTCGGACAACTCTACCTCCTCTACCCAGGACGAGCTGCTGGCCACCGTCACTGGCTACCTGGAGCACGCCATCTCTCAGGGCATGTTGCCCAACTGCGGCGAGGTCGGCTCACCCACCTACCTCTTGGCTGCCGAGGACTTGATCCGCAAGCGTGACGAGATTGTCAGCATGATGGAAAGCATTGGCAAGCCTGGATCGCCCGGATCGGACAAGCCCTACCGCTGCAACATTGACGGCTGCGACAAGGCCTACAAGAACCCCAACGGCCTCAAGTACCACAACCAGCACGGCCACTGCTCGGTCCTCGGCGCCAACGAGGAGGACAAGCTCAACGCCAGACCCTATCGCTGCACCTTCCTCGACTGCGGCAAGTGCTACAAGAACTTGAACGGACTCAAGTACCACATCGAGCACTCCCACCCCAACCTGGCTGCCGCTTTGCATGCTCACATTCCTGGCTTTGCTACCTTGGACGGAAGCAATGTCTCCCAGGCAGCCATCGCTGCTGCTGCCGCTATTGCTGCTGTTCAGGCCAACCCTGTGATGATGGCAGCTGCCAATGCCATCATGGCCTCCAACCGCCAGTCTACTACTTCCTCACCTCCCCCAAGCGACCATACCCCTGACTCGAGCCCCAACTCGAGCCCCATGATGGGGCCCCTGCGTGGATTGGACACTACTCTCTCTGATGTCACCCCTATGGCCTCACCCACCCTTGGTCGTGCAATGCTCCCCAATCTGAACCTCTCGATCCAGACCTCCTTGGCTAACAAAGGTATGGGCATGGGCATGGGCATGTTGACCCCTTCGCTCTCGCCCACCTCACCTACCAGATCACCCACTGGATCCCATGTGTCGACTCTGACCGCTGCTTTGGCTGCCGTCACTGTTCAGCGTGAACAGGAGCAGCTTATGCAGCGCGCTTTGTAAAATATCTTTGGAGCAAGAAGGCCGTTGAATACCCCACCCCACTCTGGCTGGCACGAGTACTTTGTTCCTTCCCAGCATTTTTGTTTTGTTCATTCTTTTTCTTTGTATTTTTTCTTTCACCTTGTATTTTTGTCCATAACTCCCTTTCATCCCACACACAACAAATTCATAGCATATCATTGTACCATTTTTTTCTCTCTCCCACAACATAGCGCATTCATCTGTATTTTTTCTCTTCCACTTATTCTGAGCAAGGCCTCGAATAAATAAAAACACGAATCTCGATAACCAACTGCGTGCATGTTCCAAGTTGTATGATATGAATATGAGTTTCCGATGGCGATCCGGCCTTTTTTTTTAACGCTCTGATGAGTGCTGGGAGGAGGTGATGCCCGGGTGGCTTATCAAAGATTCTCATCAATTGTTGAACCTCGCCCCTTTTGACTGCCTTCGCACAAACACAAAATTTTTGTTCGCATTCCAACTTTTCATCCATCCATCAACCATCACACCCATACACATCACCCTCGCTCACCAATCTCCATTTCGCTTTTGTGTACGAATCCAACAAACACAAGGAGAACACTGTAAAAAGAAAAAGGTCAGGAAGCCATGGATACCCCACTGCAATGAGGGCAGAAAAAGCGCGACCATCATACACATAACATACGCGTCAGTACTCAACATGCTCCCTGTTTCTTTCCTTGCAACTAGGAAGACACTCAGTGGATCTACTCTTCCTTGACATCATACAAGGCTAATCAGCACCATTCGACCACCTCCGATTTGCTGAGCAACACCTTCAACAACAACAGCTCTTCATTCCCACCACAATGTTTGCCTCAAGCTCATCAGGGCAAAGTGGTCCACAGGGCAGTTACGTGCCCTCGTTTTTAATCAGGAAACGACTGGAGAGTGAACAGGAGGCCGAGCGCAAACGCCAGGAAGAACGAACCAACGGATCACACTGGCCTGGCCCTCAAGAGGTCCTGGAGCCCGGCTACAGATCAGGCCCACTGGGGTATATCCCCAACGCCTCCCAGTCTCTCAAATCGCGCCAGATTCTGGGCGATACGGATCTCTTCTACGACGCAAGCTCATTCGACGCTGGCGTCGGCTTGGGCCTGGACGCACTCAACTCTCGACCTCGAGAGACAGCAACACCCATGTTATACCCGGATTTGCATGGAGGCAACACAACCCACCGACAGTCGATCTCTCAACCATCAACACAGCAGTCGCCATTTGCCGGCTTCCTTGGAGATCAAGGAAGAAGGAGTACTATGAAGGAAGACGTCCTCAAGAAGAGCAGCTCGGTTCGCTTTTCTGGAGTTCCCGACAGCCCACGACAGCAACCCACAACCCCTTCCGTGTTTGGTACATCCGGATCGAGCCCATTCTTTTCCAGTAGTCAGCTTGGAAGCACGAGCCTCTCAAATCTTTCTGGATCTGGCAAGGAGGAAAAGATTGACGTCCTGAGCCATAGGGCCGCCCCTGACACCACTTTGAACAGGAGCCTTGGACCTGCGCCGGGATCGGTCTCTGGCGCGTCCCAAGCTACACAAGGATATTCCACAAGAACACAGAGTGGAGATTTGAACGGATCAGTCCTGAGAGATACTGGCTACTCGACCAGTTCAAGCGGAGCCAAGTCGCCTTTCCTCATGAACCAGGATGGCTCACGAAGACAGGGTCTCTCAGGCGCCAGCAAGGGACTGAACGAAGAAGAGGAGGACAAGGACAAGGAGCGGTATATGCCTGGATTTTTGCTTAGTTCTGGCCCAGGACTGAAGGTAAGCTGTCGTCACCGTCAATATTTATTTCAGCAATGTGCCTTAGTTTTCTACTGACTGATTGCTAACTTTGGTTTTCCTCCTCCACTTTTCATCACAGGGAGCCAAGGTGGAGCCATTCATTGAAGCCAATGGCTCTGGATACAGGTATACCTATTGATCATTCTTGGAGTTGCAGTGTTCATCTGTTTTGTTTCTCATTCCACATCCTTTCTTTATTTTTCTCCCAACCACGAACATTCAGTGATTCGTTCCAGCAAGCAGATGGAAGCGATTTAAAGTAAATCCATTCACCGACATTTCCCTAGTCCCAGCACACCTGGACTTCATCACGGAAAGCATCATCGAGAGTGAGTAGCTGACGCGGGAGTTTTTTCTTTACACTTGACGTTTATTAGGGACGCATATCCACGGCAATCTACACAGCAAGTTGGAGACGATGCCCCTCCTCAGGATACCTTGGACGATCTTGCTCGCAAAGAAAACTTTTACCAGGTGTCAAGGCCTATACGCTTTGAAGCACCCAAAGCAGATACGAGGTAAGGTTATGAGTTCGTTAAACTTAAGCAGAAGCATCGTTAAGCAATATTCTATATTTATCGTTGCTAATTTGAACTTGATATTGTCATCCAACATTTGGCAATATAGACAAGACCCACACTTCCTTGCAGGATCGACTGAGCGAGCCAAGACCGCCTACGATACCATCATCACATATGGCTTCCCAGCCGACGCAGCCTCCTACATCCTCAACCAATTCCGATCCTTTGGCACCGTGATTCGACACCAGGCAGGAATCTACAGCTCCAAGAAGGACGCCTTCAACTGGCTCCTGATCCAGTACAACAGTGAATGGTCCGCCAAGAACGCCACTAGCCGCCACCTCAAACCCGCCGGCAAGTTCTATGTCGGTGTCTTCCCTTATACACCAGCCCCCACTGCGGTGTCGCCTTCAGCCATGGATGTGGATTCATGGGAAGACGAGCTCCAGTTATCCGAGGCCGATGCTCTGGAGCTGCAAGCGGGCGTGAACGCCCTGATGACGATGCGCGATACCGCCGCCGTGGACGCATCCTCACCCTTTTCGACCCTGGCTAAGTCGACGAGCCAACCTGGAGCAGGTTTGGGCAACTCACGGCTGGGCCAGTCTCAATCTTCGTTTTCGGCCTCTATTTTCAACGCGACACCACCACAACAACAAGATGAGGGACGCAGGACAACTAGCGGTGGAGACTCTGGAGAAGAAGATTTGGCTCACATCTTGGGTCACAGTCTGTCGGCTGGAGGAGTCTTTGGGCGGTCTCGACGGGAAAACGGCAGCCTTGCCAAGGATGCGTTGCAGGCCAGTGTAGGCGTCAATAGTAGTATTGGAGGAGGAGGAGGAGGAGGAGCATCACAGGACTCGGCGAGAAACGCCTTTGGCGAAAGTGTGCAGGACAGCTGGACACAGGAAGGGTCTGTTGGATTCAAGCCTCTGTTTGGGTTGGGAGAGTCCCGGGGATTGAACACTAACGGCCAAGACACGAAACAACATCAACAACAGCAACAACAGCAACAACATCAACATCAACATCAAAATCAACAACAAATCCCACAGGAACTGAGTGGCTCGCACCGCCTTTCGATCCGCCGGCAGTTTGAGGACGGTGCGGCGTCTGGGCCCATCTTTGGCGAGAGTGGCACGACCCTGTTTGGCAATGTTGGCTCGTCGTCACTCTCGGGCGTGTCGGGATCTGGAGCCACACCGTTCGGAATCCAAAAGAAGCAGCGCCTGACGCTGAACACGTTCTCGGCGTCTGCGCCCGCTAGCTCGGTGCCTGGTCAGTTTGGCCCTGATCGCAAGTCATTCCTGGTGGATGATCCGAGCTTGGTGGACGAGTATGGGCAGCCCAAGAGAGTGGGCCCAACGAATGGTGGTGGCGGAGAAACTATGGTGGGCGGTTTCATTAATACGGTCAAGAAGCGTCTCTTCTGGGGATAGAAAACTGTAGAGGGACTTTGTGTGCCCAAATACCAAGTATTCGACAAAGAGATCTTTTCTAGCGCCCGATCCCCCCTTTTCATTCTACTTTCCTCCCTCCACACCCTTTCCTTCGCTCATTCCCTCGCTACCTCCATTAAAACCCGTTTCGTTTGTTTTCAAAGCACCATGACCATGGCCGGCAAATAAAGTAACCTCCCTCGAAAAAAAATAAGAAAAAAAACCCCAATTAGCGTTATATTAGTTTCTAAGCGCTGAAGGCTACCGTGGCCCCAGGGGGCGGCAGGGGTGGGTTGCTCATGGACGAGTGTGGCAGCTGGAACGTGACCGACGCCTGGTGCGGGTGGACCGCGCTGTCTAGGCTGGTCATCTTGCGGAGCTGGGACCCGGACCGGCTCAGGGACGCGCTTGGTATCGACGACGAGAGAAATGTTGCGTTATTGTTGTTGTTATCACTACTACTGCTGTAGGACCCGAGTGGCTCACCGGACTTTGAGCGCGAGCGCACTCGTGCCAAGTTGGGTATAGAGATGTAGCCACTTGTGGTTGTTGTTATAGTCGTTGTGGCAGTATCCTGTGCGAGGGATGGGAGCTTTGAAAGGTCGTTTGTGGAGGGGTTGTTGGATTCGAGCTCCCGGAGTTCCTGCGTGACGCGATCGCACTCGACGTGGAGGGCGTCCAGCCACTGGAGCAGCGTGTCCTCGTCTGGGGCCGAGCAAAGGAAGCTGCGCTTGGTGGTGACGATCCTGAGACAATACTGCTTAGACTTTGAGACCGGGTCGGTCTGCAGGCAGTCAATGACGGTCGAGAGGGGGATGATGCCGTGTGGTTGGTATTCCTATTATTTGTCCAGCAAAATAAAGGCGATGAGTAAAGGAATGTTCTTACAAGAAGCACTAAGAAAAAAAAACTCCCCAGTGGTGAAAAGAGGTGCAAGGGTTACCTTGGTGTTTTTGTAGTAAGTCAACTTGTCGCCTCGCAGAACAAACCACTTTTTGCGCCACGTCTATGGAAGACAGAAAATAGTAAGGAAGAATGAGCCGAAAGATCAACAACAACAACAATAAAAAAAAAAGGGAAAGAAAAGATGATGCCCCACTTTCGGATGGGGATGTGTGCATTTACCTTATACTTGTTGCCCAGCTTGAGTAAGTATCCCTGCCGAACAACCTTGCTACCCAGTTCCTCTGCACTGACCAATCCCGACCCTGGAGCATTGGCCTCTGAGGCAACACGCCCAGCTTCCAAGAAACAGGGATAGTTTTCGTCCTCTTCCTGGATCTCGTCCTCCCCCGACGACAAGTGCTCGCCCGTCACTGCTGACGTGGTCCAAAGGACTTCTTCTCCTCCCGAGTAGTACCCTGGTGACGAAGGTGCCGTTCCTGGCGCAAGATCGCTTCTTGTATCCATCTTTGCTGCTGCTGTGGTGATCACGGAAGGAGGAGGGGAAGGAAGGGCCGTAGGAGCCGTTGAAGCATTCGAAGCATCCGAAGCATTCGAGAGCATGGCTTGAGCTCCTGTTGAAATCAGATGCAGGTCCTCGATGCGTTGTGGGGGCAAGAGTGCGTTGCTACATCTCCGAGGCGACGCTGTTGGTGTATTCAGAATCTCGGTTGTCTCTTGAAGTTGTTTTGATGGTGGTGGAGTCAAGAACAAGGGCGCGGGGATATTTTTCATTTTCTTGTTTTTGAGTTTGGTGTCGGCGTTGGAGGGTTTGTCATTATCCGTGGAGGAGGTGGACGTCGCCTTTTCCTTGAGTCGAGATTTATTGCTGCTTGTCGTCGACGGGTCTGTTGAGTCTGCCAGCGTCTTGTCACTGATAGGGTGGCGGCGTCGAGCCAATGCAATGCCAGATCCAAGTTTGCCCAGACCAGGCCGAGAAAGTCTACTTGATAATGATGGATTTAATGTTGCCGCTCCAGCTCCTGAATCTTTAGATCCGTCCGATAGCTGCTCATTAAGTTGCGAAGTAGATCCAGAATAAGAGTCGAGATCTGAGCTGGAGGTAAACTCCAGCTGGACCTTTGCCTGGTTGATAGCAGTGATCCATTCCTGCATCTCGATCTGGTTCTTGGTCTGGACAGTAAATGTTCGCCGTGGGGTCAGGATGACAAAGACATGCGACTTGTGCTTGACTGGCACTTCGGCTGCTCGGTGCACGTCTCGGATATCGATGATTCTCAGCAGTTCATATTCCTAAAGACATCCACACACAATGGCTTATGGGTGTTAAATACTCTTTTCCTGATGATCATGTAATAGCATCTATTGCCAATGTATACACTCGATCAGGTACCTTGTTGTCCTTGTAGTAGGCGAGTTTGGATGTCCTTAGTACGAACCACTTCTTCTTCCAGATCTATTTTTTCGAAACGCACAAAAAAAAAAAAAAAAAAAAAACGTGTTAGTGTGCAGTGCAAGGGCCTTTTTTTTTTTTTTTTTGCCTGGGGGTGTAGCGATGACAAGAATGTAGTGTGGCAGCCCACGCTCTGAGTATGAACACGTTGCTGGGGGACTCTCCTTGGATGGAGTTAATCGTTTCGTGTTGTGTTGCTTTCGATTAAAAAAAGGCTGACCAGAGAAAGAAGGAAGAAAGAGTGTCCATCTCTTTTCCTTCTCCTCGTTTGGGCCGGTTTTGTTATTGTTTTCTTTCTTTGCAAACAAACAGCCAGATATGCATGCATGTGTGTTTGGGTGCAAGTCTGTGGTCCCAAACAGTGCGTCCTTGATTTTTTTTCCCTGCACTATGATGCACACCATGCTTGGGGTCGTATGATACAACCGTATCATGGGCTGTCTTGCTCATGCAGTTTGCCATTGTCCTCTGTTTGCCATGCCCTCGTTCTTACTCTTATACTTGCTCACTTTCCATTCTCTCTCTCCTTGCACCTTGCAGGAAGATATGAAAGAATACACCGAGAAACAATTGAGGGAGAGAAAAAGAGAGAGAGATTGATAATCATTCGCTTACTGCCTTGCCTGCTCAAAAGATCCTCGCATATTCCGCACTCGCATAGTTCGCCATGCCCCACCTCATCCCACATATGCTTTGTCATACTTTTCTGTGGAGCCTGCTTCTTTTTCTTTTGTTCTTGCTATCAATTGTTTACCTTGATGCGTTCGCCCTTCTTCATGAGATATCCAGACTTGAGAATCTGGCCTTCTTGCAGAGTCGCTTTAGATGAGGCGCACCACCCTTGATCCTGATCCACATCCGAGTCGTAGATCTCATTCGCGGGGTCGTCGTTTGTGGTCTCTGGCCTCGGGAAGGGATAGTCCAGGTGCTGGTGGTCGTCCAGAATGACTTCCTCTGTGACCCTGGGCAGGGCTTTTGGTGTAGCTCGTGTCTAGAATGTCGTGCGTGTGTTTTGTTAAGAGAGAAGGAGGTGAGGGATGGGATGGAAATAGGAGGTTTTTTGTGGTGGTGTTTCTGAGAAACAACACATTGCCTTTTTTTTGTTTCTTTTGTTGCTTTGGTTCTTTCCTCATATTCCTTGTTGTGGGTTGTTCTTCTTCCAAAAAAGAAGGAGAGGTGTAGGGTGTGGTAGGACTGTGGATGAGGATGGCGATGACGATGACGATGGTGGATATCCACATGGTAGATTGTGAAGAGCGAGGGAGGGTGTGAGGATGGGCGGGCGTGTTCGGTGCGTGGGTCGGTGGGTCGGTGGTCCTGCCCTGACGACGCTTTCCTTCGGAGCCAAAAATAAGAGAGGAGTTTGGTTTCATAACGCCCAAAGGCAAACGGCAAACGCTTGCTCACACTTGCCTGTGGAGAAGTTGAAGCAGTCATGGCAATGTCATTCAAAGGTCGGATCGATGGATGGATGGAAGAGGGATTGTGGGTGAGTGACGGATGGTGCCAGTATTTAGGTATGTTGAGGTAGGGGTGTATAGATGTTTGAGAACTAAAAAATAATAATTAATGAGTGATGAGCGAGCGAGATGAAAAGGGATGAGAAGAAAAGGCAACTGGCTGGTATCTCTTTGTCAAGTTGGACGGTGGGGTGTGAAGGTGTTTATGTTGCCTGAGCGCACAAAGAAAAAAAAGAAAGACTCGGATGCATAAAACGAGGGATGGTGTATGCAGCCCACGTATCACTCATTGCTCCCATGTTTTGCATGGCTCACCTTGTCGTCTCTTCTCTTCCTCTCACTCAACGCAGGTGTGTTTGACCATGGGTCACCCCACCCTGACCCATTGACAGCTCGCACAACGTGTTTCCTTGTCGTGTCATTGTCGTGCACCGGCCGCTGAAATCAAATCGCATAAACAAATGGTGCAACCTTGAAAACAACGTTGGAAAGTTCTTTCCGCCTGATTAGAGCGCATATTTGTCTTTGTTCCCATCGATTAGCCCGTCGTTTCTTTCCTTATGTTTGATACCGATTCGGATTATCACAGCTTTTCACTCTTTGGTGCCTCGCCGGCCCGAAGATGAGTTTATTTCGAATAAGCTTCTACTCCACAAAATGGGCCAAATGAGCCGGATGCAAAAAAAAAAGAGTGGCCACCTAAACACGTTCTTATTATGCGCGGGCGCCAATCCGCTCGCCCATCCGGACAAGGGTCTCCACACCGCGGAGCGAGGAGGTGACCAGGTCCTCATCAAATTTGACGGCATCCTTCTTAAACAGGAGAATGCAGGTCGACCCGCCGTAGGCAAAGTAGCCGAGCTCATCTCCCTTCTTGATCTTGTTGCCAGCCGTGCCAGCACCAGTCAATTCGATGGAACCCACTGCAAAAGTACATAAAAATTTATCGCAACATGAACAATTAGTAACGGTAAGTACAGAGATGGCATTTTTTTTTTTTTTTTGTTCCAATCAAGAATTGAAGTCTTACCAAGGAGCGCTCCAATTGAGACAAAGACGCACTTGTCAAACTGCTCACTCCGTCCTTCCTCAGACTGGTCCAGGTCCAGGACACTGACCTTACGCACATTCTCGGTAAACACATCCACATGGTCATTGACCGCCATGGGGTTCACCGTAAAATACGTGCCCGAGATCTTGGTCGGGTCAGCGGCGACAGTGCCCTGGGCAGGGCTGTGGAAGCGATGGTAATCCTGTGGCGCCAACCGGAAGATACCGATCGATCCACCTTCAAACTCGGCCGCCAGTTCGTCGTTGCAGATCAGATTCTGGACCGTGAAGGCCTTGCCTTTGATCCAGACCTGAGTCGCGACTGAGATGGACTCGAATACGCAGAGACGGCAATCGGCTGCTGATACGATGGTATTCTGATGAATGATCATAAATTGAGTAGACAAACGATATGCGATATGTTTAATAATGAGATCACTCATCGCAAAGAGGCAAATGGCTCTAGCATCTTTCTCATGGTTTTTACTTACAGGGTTATCGACTTCATGAATGGGCCTTGCATCGGGTCTGAGCTTGCGGTAAAAGAACTGGTTAAATGAGTTGTATTGGTCGACGTTTGGCAACAGCAGCTCAGACAAGTCCAACTTGTACGCTTTGATAAAATGTGGAATCTGTGCGACAGACTCTGGGGCATCAAAGTGCTTGCCCTGGTTTACAGACTCGACAGAAAACATCTTCTGGATCTTGCTACTCTTTAGAACTATTGGAGGTGTACAAATGGTATGATGTTAAATGTCCAGATCAACAATGAAATGAGGCAAACTGTCAAGATAAGTCCTTACGTTTGTGGTCAAAGACGCACGCAAAGATAAGATGCATCCCGATACGGGCATAGATCGGCATATCTTCCCACGTCGTGGCCGAAGTCTTTTATCAGCAAGCGGAAGAAATCAATGATTAGAATGGTTTTTGTCGCCTCATTGTTCAACGGAACATTTGGCAGTTCAGCACGAATCCCTTTCTTACTTTGCGGTCCACAATGACATAGTTTCCGAAATGGTACTCGCTCGAAATCTTCTGAATCCAGTTGATAGGCAATGAGCTATGATACCACTTCTTGTGATTGGCGCTGGTCAGAATGCCTCCGTCAACTAGCATTGGATACAGTGAAAGGGAGCATAGGGTAAGGGCTAATATCCACATGGTCACAGTCATAATATGTTCTGACAAAAGTAATTGATCACTTACATAATCTACCAGACTCTTTAGCGGCTGAAGACTTTTCAATGGCTGCTCTAAGTGCGTGCTTGAGACCGTCCAGGTTCTGCGTATCAGAGTGCTCCTTGACCATCTTGGCGTTGATGGTGCCTGGGTATTCGTATGAGATGGAGGAGACTGACGATGACGGTGAGGACGCTGGTTCTGGGTCGACCAGGATGGCTGCCGTGGTTGAGAATGTTACGACCGTTTCTTCAGTCTCAAATATGCCATCACTGGACCCTGATGGCGTCGAGTCGCTGTCTGAAGTGGGAGAGACTGTCGCTTCCTTTACTGTAAAACTCCCGATTATCTTTTTGAAGCTGAGCCGCATAGCACCTGTCTTTGGCGATGAAGGAGGAGAAGATGATTCTGTAGATGGTGAAGGAGGAGTGCTGATCTGTAGTTGCTGCACATCCAGACTGGCCGCCGCACTGTCGTCGGCAGCTGACCGAGCAGCTAGCTCTGGCGATTCTATCTTGGTGGTAGCGATGTTGGATGGTTCAGGTTGTTCCTGGTTTTTACTAAGGCCATTAGACCGATGGAGTGCGTCTGCAGATAGAAAAAGTGACCCACGTTAGAAGAGAGCTCTAAGAGAAAACAGCTCGAGTACGGTTGCGTACCTTTGACCGTCTTGAGCATGTTGGGATTAGGAGGGAGTGTGGATACTGGTAAAGTCAAAGTTGAGAGGAAGAAGAAAAAGAAAAGAGGAGGAAGCAAACAAGATGAATGGCAATGGGGATGAACTTTTCTCCTCTCCCTTTGTTTTCGCGAGATGTTCGCATGGCGTCAACGTGATTGGTCCCATCTGTCCCATGTGCTCTCAGGGGTGAACTCTCATGTGTTCGCGAACAATTGTCCGCGTGGTTTTTTTTTCAGAGGTGTCATTCCCAAGTCGCCTCATCAAAGTACATTCGCTCTCCACAGCCCTCTTGCGTGTTCACTGTGCGTGCGTGAATGAAGACAGGGGACAGGAGAAACAGGAGAGACGAGCAAACGCAATGAGCGTCTGGGCGCATTGTCATCCATCTTTGACAGTCAATGAGTTTTCCCCTGAACGCCGAAACTGGGCTTTGCCTTCAGTCCTTCTGCCTCGAATTGCCTTCAGTCCTTCTGCCTCGAATTGCCACCAAACCAATCATATCGGCATTGATTATGTAGTTGTGATGGGCATCTGTTGCGCGCTTTGGTCACCTTTTTCTCACCTTGTCGTTTATTCTTACATCGACAGCACGAACTAGAACTGCACAATGACAAATGCACTTATTTGATCCTTGCCGCCGTCCCTCGTCATTTCAAAGGCAAGTCCTAATGATTACGGATTTGACAGGCTGGCGTACGGAAAAACCTTTTGAACTTACGATCCACGGCGCAATATAAACATTCACAAGGTATATCCAGTGCGATAATACTTGATTGCCAACGGTTCTCAAATAATCCGAACCTACAAAGGAGCCATGATTGGGCGCGCTCACGTTACCTTCGCACCTAGGATGGGCGTTCCCTTGTGCAAAATCCAGTCGACGTGTCTGGCACGCTGAATCACAAATCTGTTCATGCGGCAGCATTGGTGGCAACCAATCCCTCCTAATATTTTGTTCTTACTCTTTCCCGCGCAGACCCAAATTTTATTTTACACCTTGAACCACCATTCCATGTCATCTTTCAACGCCACGATCTTCCATCAATGTCATCGCTACCAGTGAATGCCATCAAGCAGGCTGTGCCCAGGGTGGTCAGAGCAAGGAAGGCTGTCTTGACACTCGTAAGTGGTATTTTTCCCTTTTCCCTTTTCCCAGTATCAGAGATCAGTTACAATTGAATTGATGCACACTCGTTCTGGGGCAAAATGAACTTCGCAATTGGGCTTGCATAATTCTACAAAAGTACATTTGTTTTCGTTGTACACAGACATCTTGTCTCCATCCTTGAATTGAACTTGCTTCATCCACATGCCCAGACTGAACGCGGTTCAACGGAACCCTAATTGTCGCCATGTCTCATGTTAATTCGAACTAGACCCCAGCGGCAGTGACTCGGCTCCGCTCGCTGACAGAGGGACCGGAGCCAAAGATGGTGCGCGTCGGGATCCGCACCAAGGGCTGCTCAGGACAACAGTATGACCTCCAGTACACAACCAAGAAGGAAAAGTTTGACGAGGAAGTCAAGCAGGACGGTAAGAAAAAAGACAAAAGACAGGAACCATCGCACGATTGCGAGGCGAACTGGACAGCGGACTAAAACGGACACACCCCACTTTCTCTCTTTCATGGCTATGATTAGGTGTTACGGTACTTGTGGACAACAAAGCGCTCCTCTCGGTTATCGGGTCAGAAATGGATTTTGTCGAGGACAAACTGTCGGCTCAGTTCACGTTCAAGAACCCGAACGTCAAGGAATCGTGTGGATGCGGGATGAGTTTTATGACTTGACCTCTCAACACTTGGATCTCGCTCATTTTGCTCTCCCTCCTCTCCATAACAACAGCAACAACAAACACACACACCACTCTTTTGCATCACCTTATTTTTCTGCACATATAGTCGTTTTAGACAACATCAAACACCCTCGCCATGTCATATTATTAATGAAAACCATCTGCATCAGTTTTCACTAGACAGTCAGGAACTCTTTGATTATTTCATTTATCTTGAAAGAAAGAAAGAAAAAAAAAAAAAAAAAAAAAAAAAAAA
>KN042419.1:2432903-2445503 GCA_000739165.1 Podila verticillata NRRL 6337
ACTTATGATTGCGTTTGGCAACTCTGCCCACAAGTACTGAGAGTGCTAGCGCACTTCTGAGAGCACTCGTTCATGCTCCCGCAGGAAGAAAGACAGCCGGTGCTCGCCTGTGCACAGGCGCCCAAGCACGCAAACATGTCCTGAGACATAGGCGGTGTTGTAACAGTAGACTTGGGGTCTTGTCCTGATGGCTTGTCGTTCTTGGGCTTCCAGACCGTGGCTGCCAAGACGCCAAAGAAGATGGCCAGGGCAATGATGGTGAAGACCCAAAAGATCTTTTTCCGTGGGTTGCGCAGATCTTGCAAGATCGTGCTTCCGTGAGCAGCAGGGCTCAGCTTGTAGTTTTCATTTTTCATATCGATCGGCGTAGCATCCACAATGGCGACATTTTCATAATGTGGTTGTTTCTCCTGTGGTTGGTGGATCTGGTTGTCGTAAGATGGGGAAGCCGCATAAGGAGAAGAGGGACTAGAGGCAAGAATAGGATGAGGAACGTGGTAGGGCATTGGGCCTGTGGTTTCGTACTTGGAATCGTCGTCTGCCAACGGGATCGTGGTGTCGGGTGCAGGGGCGGATGGTTGGGAGGTTGGCACGGGGGTGAAGTTTAACTGTGCTGCTCCCAACTGCGGGTTAGGGCTGGGAGAATCGAAGTGAAGTGGGGTTGTGTGAGGAGAGTTTGTTGTTATTGTGGAGGAAGTGTGGTCAGGGCGGTGATGCTCTGAATGCGATAGAGCGTATTCTGGCTTGACTTGGACTCTAGGATCAGGTGTCGTGTGGGGTGCGTGTGGCGATCCATGTGGGGAGTGGGTGGTGTCGTTCATGGGAGAAGTGATCATGGCTGGGGGTGTCCGGAGTGGAGTAAGGGCACAAGGAGTGAGGTGGGGGAAGACGAGGAACAAGAAGAAGAAAGAGAGAGAGAGAGAGAGAGAGAAAAAAAAAAAGAAAGCGGATTGAGCATCGGTTTTCAGAGTCAGGAACACCCACTCTCAACTAAATAAGGTGTTCTATGTTTGTGTTTGAACTGTGAACAAAATGCATATGGGATGGCGCTCAATTGGATTGTGAGAGCCCTGGCTTTCTATTCTTTTCTTTCTCCTCTCGCTTGATCCATTTTAGACCTGGAGGCACATGGAGTGCGTTCCATCCTTGTTATGTCGGATTGTAGGATTGCAGCTGCATTGCAGCATATTAGCAATTTATTCGCTGCCTTTATTGATCTATCTTGACACCAATACCCTTTCGAAAGATCTTTCTCATCGGATTCCGCAGATCCTCAGAGACCGTGCTGCCGCCAGCAGCAGGGCTTATTTTGTACTTTTCTTGCTCATGTCGATTGGTATAGCATCCACAAAGGTGACCTCATAGTGCGGTTGTTCTTGTTGTTGCTGATTGGAAGAAGATGGAGCTGGATAAAACGATGAAGCAGACACAGGGGCGTGGGCGTGAAGCAATGGGATGGTTTCACATTTGGCATTGTTGCCTGCCATGAGAATCATTGTCGAGGGAGGAGCAGATGGCCTAGAGGCAAGCAAGGGGATGTAATCCAGCTGCGAGTGTCCCATTTGTGGGTTGGAGTTGGAGAGTCAAACTGAGATGCAGCTGTGTGAGGAGAGTTTGTTGTAGTTGGAGGGGAATAGTCGAGGTGGCACTCTGAGTGTGATGGAGAGTACTCTGGCTTGACTTGGACCATGGGATCAGGTGTGGTATGGGGCGCGCGTCGCGAGTGGTGCGACTACGAGGAGTGGGTGTTATTAAAAGAAGGAGGGGCGATCATGAGAGAGATAACGCCTGGAGTAAGGGCACAAGGATGAGGTGGTGGGGACAAAGAAGAAGAAAGAGAGAAAGAATGAAAGAAGGAAGAGTGACCATCGACACAGGAACAGGTTCACTTTCAGGCACAAACAAACACAAACAAGGCGTGTAGTATGCGGTGTGTTTGTTAAAAAGGACCAACATTTGATTACGCGATTGTGCGGTGTGTTTTCTTTGTCTTCTTTTTTTGTCGGGTTGACGGATTGCACAGCGTTTTGTTTATCATCGAAAGCAGTGCCATTGAATAGATGGACAAACCAGAAGTTAATGTTCAGCACAGACCACAGACAATAAACGAGTCTCGACACTCGACCAATCTTCGGTATCGGCACGAGACCTTGCGAGATTCTGAACTACAACTTTGCATGACGGGCAAAGATGGAGTAGAGTATTGATTTCCTGATAACGGTTGGGTTGTAGCAGACTCGGTCATTTGTTCACTTTGTTGCGTGTATGGCGCGTGTGGAGAAGGGACATAACGGCGCCCATGTTGCTCTGAGTCCTGCTTGAATTCTTCACTCGCAAGAGGATTAGAATTGGTGTGAGGAGAGCGACGAGTGGCCTCAGGAAGGTAGTCGTTGCTGTATGTTGTTATTGTGTGTGGAGGCATAACGGAAGGAGGGAAAATGGATGATGAGAAAGTGAAAGGGAGGGAGAGAGAGAGAGAGAGAGAGAGAGTGAGAGGAGAGAGCATCCCTTCCACTCCCACTGAAAAGTAAAATACTAACGGTTGGACTCACGGGATTCATAAACGCCCACATGAGAGCATTCTCGAGTGCAACAGTTTACTACAGAGGGATCTGGCAGGTGCCAGTGGATAGTTGAACCAAAGGCAGGCATCGCCAGAGGACATTTGCCCGCACGTATTCAAACAAGGATGTGGAATAGTGAAATCGGGCTGGTGCCCCTCACTTAAGGGTGACTTCGTGAGAGGTGGGCTGAACTTGCCCCTTTTTTCCCTGACTTTGGGAGCTGCCATCCGCATCACCCTCCACCGTCTTGTTTATTACCATCCATTATTCCATTCAATTCGAACCTCGGGATCGCAATTGTGCCAATGTCAACGCGCGAGGACAGCGAGCAAAGTAGCAAAATGCAAGACCTCGCCAGTGATTTAGGCCGACAGGCAACCTTGTCCGAATCAACATTCTCCAAGGTCACACCATCTACCTCCGACATGACCTCATCTACCGACACTGACAAAGAAGACCATAGTGGAGACGCTGCTCCGGGATCGCCCAACAGTATTTCCTTTGCAGAGTCCCATCATAATACCACCGACGGCGATAGTGATGTCCCTGCTCTGGCGCGCCGGAAATCCTCACTGATGTCCGCTGGGTATGGTTGAATACGCCCACAAAGCATGGACGAGGCCATCTTTGGCACTAGTTGCAAACGATGAGATCCACGAACGAGACGGCTAATCCAAAAATCGCATGTTATTCTTCGTGATCGAATAGGAGTCGGCTGAGGAGGGCAGCTTCAGCCGAGAAGCATGTGACCATTATTGATGCAGGCGACGCCGTAACTACGGCTGAAGCAACGGACAACACAGTTTCCAATGACGAGGCAGAAAGAAGCACCAAGGACGAGGAAGTCTCTAAACAGGAATTGGCCAACATTCTCCAGCAATTTGATCCGCTTGTGGAATCAAAGGAAAAGGAAGCGTCATCATCAGGCGACGCAAAGGGATCACCCAACCCTGGCAACGATGGAGGACTTGTCTCTTTCTCGCCAGACATTTCACTCTCCTCTGAATCATCACCAAGAACGCCGCAGTTGGATTCACCACGAACCTCGCACGATGTCCAGGTGGCCATGTCGGAAAAGGCATCCAAGTCGAAGAAGAAGAGCGAAAGTCGGCCAAAGAGTGGTCTGGCTTCCGAGACAACAGGTTCCAAGTCATCTGGGAAGGGAACTGTCAGCACAACGAGCGAACCCAAGACCAAAGAGATCCCCTTCGATTTCCACAAGTTCCTGGAGCAGATGCGTCACAGGAGCGCCATGCCTATCACGCGCTACTTCCAGAGGTATGTCTCATGTTTATGGTTTCGTGCTTTTTTGCTGTTTTGTGCGTGTACTAACAGAAAATTGTTGTTGCCCTTTTTTTAATCACAGTTTTCTGAAAGAGTTTGACAAGAAACCGTGGACAGTCAATGAGCAAATCAAGATTATCCACGACTTTCTGGATGTAGGTTCGCGTGTGAAGATCTAGCGTGATGTAACACTTGATATGGGTGCCAACGTACTGATTGACTCTTCACAAAAATAGTTCATCACTGGCAAAATGGAAATCTGCGACTTGTGGAAGAATGCCACGGATCAGGAGTTTGAGAATGTGAAAGAAGGCATGGAGAAGTTGGTCATGAACCGTCTGTTTACTTAGTAAGTCCTCGGAACACAAGGAATTGCCAATGGCGATAAGATTTCGCTAAAGGCTAACCGACTCTTCTTTTTCTTTTGGCAATCCTCTAGCACATTTTCACCGTCGACGACGGATGATGCAGAGCGGGATGAAGTGCTGAACCAAAAGATTCGTATTTTTCGATGGGTCCGTGAGGAGCATCTGGACATCCCGGACAGTCCTCATAACGAAGCCTACCTGAACAATGCACAGTCTGGTGAGTGTCGCCTTATTGCCCAGGAGCTTGCGGGCTGATCTTGGACTAATGTTCCTAGAACCTAACCAAAGACTTTTTCTTTTCGCGTTTGTGATCCGCTTCTCTAGAACTGAAAAAGATCAATAGCTATAAGGCTCCTCGGGATAAAGTTATCTGTATCCTCAACTGCTGCAAATTCATCTTCAGTAAGTCTGGATACCTTTTTTGGAACACAGCATTGCTGGTGACACAAACGACTGTACTGACCTACCTTCATTTCCTCCTTAGCTTTGATTCGTCGCTCAGAGGGCAATTCCAAAGGAGCGGACACTTTTCTGCCCATTCTTATCTATGTCGTCCTGCGATCAAATCCACCGAATCTCGTTTCCAACGTCCAGTACATCTCGCGGTTCAGAAATCCTGAAAAGCTGCAGGCAGAAGCTGGATATTACTTGGCTTCGTTGATGGGCGCTATTTCATTTATTGAGAACCTGGAAGCTAGCTCACTCTCTATCTCATTGGAAGAGTTTGACAAGCAGATCGAAAAGACCATGACCGAGCTGAGTCAAGAAAAGAGCGAAGCCCAGGCCGCCGCAGAGGCTGCCGCTGCCGCTGCCGCCACTCCGACACCGGAACCTGGACAAGTCCTACTCAAAAAGCAGGAGAGCAAGCTGGCACAACTAATGGCAGGATCTTCAACGCGTTCCAGTCGCCAGCGTTCGACTATGTCCCCAGCAATGAATGAGAAACAGGGACTATCGCCAGATCCTCAGGCCCGGCAGCAATTTGGGAGCATGAGTGAGAAGCCGGTCCATGCAAGTCGTGGCGGATCCGAATCATCCTCAAATCTGAACTATTCCCGGATCTCGCCTACCCCATCATCTGTCATCATCAATCCAGCAGCAGCCTTGATCGAACGTGGCGCCAACTTTGCGACAAAAACAATGCAAAAGCCTCTGGATTTGATTGAGCGTATTTTCCAGGATAATGGAGATGACGGAGAGATGGCCAAACCTTACCCTCCTCGACCTCCTCAGGGCTCACAACAACAGATTATTTATCCTAACGGACCACCACCTCAGCTCCCACAAAGACCAACTTACCAAAACAACCGCCAGGATTCGTTTCAAGAGTTTGTCTATGTCCCTACAGGCGAAACACTGCAGCAGCCTTCACCTCTCCAGCCCACCTTCCATCATCAGCAACAACTGGCTAATATGCAACAATACCCAGGCAACCTCTCTGAGGTGCCACCAAACTCTGAGCATACACGGCAACGGACCATCTCTGGCGGACACGCGCAAGTACCACAACCTCGTCAGCGGCAACAGACCACTGAGGAGTACCTCCAGGCTCTAGAAACTCTGACCGACATGTTCCCATCGTGCGAGCGGCAGGTCTGTGATGTAATCCTCCAGGCGAATGATGGAAGATTGAGTCCCAGCATCGACACTTTGCTGGGTAAGTAGTAACAACTGTGGCAGAGGTATACTTGATGTGTTGTTGCCAAGACCTAACACGTTCTAAACTATTTTTATATGGATAGAAATTTCCTCCGCCAACGACAAGTCGCAGCAGGAGCCTCCCACTTCACAGAACCAACAACAACAGCCAGAAGAGGAGAATCTCTTGATATCTTTCAGTCCACCTGCCCAATCCTCGCCCGCGATAGAAGAACCACCGGAACACGAGCACAATACTGGCTCGCATGAAAAATAGATCTCGAATAAAACGAATATCGTGTATACTGGTTGAACAACAAACAACAAACAACTCGCCTTTGCGAACCTTTAAAAACGTGTAAGTTGGTTTTATATATACATATTTGTTGGTATCGTCATTTCTAACATTGGGGAGGTATAGACATGTCATAAATAAGACAGATTGGAGAGAGAGATCTTAGGCTCCGCATTTGCAGCAGCCCGCGTAGCATCCAACGCACGACCACGGCGAAACGCCAAACGTCTTCAGGAACAAGTTCACAATCGACAATGTACCCTCGCCCAGCACAAAGCCCGACGCGATGATGATCAGGAACACACGTCCCAACCGTGCATACTTGGCCGAAGGGTCTTTGCCGTACTTTTGGCAGTGCTTGTCCCACCAAACCGAGACCACTCCACCAGCAAAGCGTGCCAGGGTAAAATTGGGCAAGTTGTAGATACCGATCGCAAAAGCGATACCCGAGGGCACGTACTTGAGCCACTTGGGTTTGCTGGACCCACGCAGCACTGCAACATCCGAATAGACCGTTGTCAGCAATGTCAATCCCGCAAATAGGGCTGCGAAACCCAGGATGAATGGCACGGTGTAGTCCGGAAGAGAATGGCCGTTCACAAGTCTCGCCAGGTCCAGCCACACATGCGCCGTGGGCACTTGAAAGACATCACCTGGCAGCTCGTACGCAGCCGAGTACAGCTTATATACACCTGTGGAAATGAACACTGATGCCAATGAACCAATCAGCTGTCCCCAGAACTGTGCCTTGGGCGACGCGCCCATGAGATGGCCCGTCTTGAGATCCTGCATCAGATCGCCGGCCTGCTGAGCTCCCGCCTCGGCAATACCTCCTGCAATCAGGTTCGCCACAATTCCGCCAGGCACCACGCCAGCAAAGACAAACTGTGAGACCTTGCCAATGCCACTGACGGGATTCAGGTCCGTGGAGCCCAAAGCACGGACACCCAGAACCGACAACAAACAACCCAATGCAAGGGCCAAGAGTGTGGCATACACAGGCATGTGCTGGTCCCGGAACACGACCCAGATCAGGAACAGGCACAGGAACGACGACAGGATCAGACCACAGACCCACACCTTCAGCGGCACCAACTGATCGATCGGCGCGTCGTCATTGACCGTGTCCTCATCCAGCTGCTCGAACGCCTCGTTGGACGCGCCACTGTGCTCCAGGAGCGCCCGCTGCTCTGCATAGCGCTGGGACCGAGCCTTGTAACGATAGTGGGCAACCATCGACAAGACCACGACGCCCAGCAGCGAGACAATTGACTCTGCAATCATGACCCCGAGCGAGATCCACAGGATCCAGCCGCGCGCGCCGTCAGTGGCACTCGAGACTGGGCCGGGGACCCACTTGTTGAGCGTGGCGAGTGGGGAGAGGATGCCCCAGCCGACCACACAGCCGAGGAGCATGGCGGCTGTGGTTGGGAAGCCCATGATGATACCCTGACCGACGTAGCTGAGCGAGGGAGTCAGGAACCATTGCCAAGTGCCGCCCACGGTCACGGTCATGCCAGTAAGCCAGTCGAACACAGGGATTGCGGCGATGCCGGGCAAGAAGTAGGAGAGTACAGTGTACAAGCCAGAGAGGGTGAAGGCGACGCCGAGGGCGGTCATGTTGATCCGCCAGTTGTCTTCCTGCAGAAAGGTCTTGTCCAGACTGAATTCGCCGTCCTCGCCACCAATGACGACCTCGCCGTTGTCGGGAGTAGCTGTTGCATCGGTATCGTTGTTGCTGTGGTTGTTCTTGTGGGGACCTAAAGGAGTCAGCTGCCCAATGGAGGATCCGTAGGATTGTTGAAGGTTGGTGGTGGTCGACGTACTGCTGTAGCTCTTGTTGTTGTTCGTGCCACTTACGTGAATAGCCGCAGACTCGTCGTCGTCGTCGTCGAAATTGCTGCTGATGTTCCTATTGTTTGGACGAGGTGTTCTCCTCTGTCGAAGAGTGCTCTCTTCATCATCCACGTCGTATCTTTGCCCATCTTCCTTAACGACCAGCGGCGTGTTGTGCAGCACGCCAATCATCTGCGCAGTCGCTGTGCCCGAAGGGAACGGCAGCTTCTCCCTGATGATCACTTGCGTCCTGAGCGGGACTGCAATGAATACGCCAAAAAATGCAATCGCTAGACACCATAAAATCATTTGTGTGGCCGTCAAATGAATCGGTCCAGATGGATTGTCCTTCGTGGTCATCATTTGCAATGCCGGAATGATGCCCACGAATCCTGCTGCGAGTGGCATGGTGCCTGTGGCGACGGCAATCGACTGCAGGACAATGTTTTCGGCGGGCCCAAAGGGCACCTTCAGATAAGGCTTGGCGGCCTTGAAGATGGCAAAGCCGAGAAGGGAGGATTGCAGGGACATCATGCTGATCCAGCCGGTTTGCAGGCCAAAGTACATGTTGGTGAAGCAGAGCAGGGCTCCAATGGCAACTCCCACGCCCACAGCACGCCACTATTGCCAAGATATGTCAGGATCACAAACGTTAACTTTCAAAAAAAAGTTGATTGGTAAGGCATGCGTGTATCTCCTTGTTCGTCCTTACTGTGAATTGAGGAAGGTCCTTGGGCGAGTTGTATGTTGTTTGTGGTGTTGGCTGGCCTTCGTCTGACGGCACAGCAGAGTAGACGGCCGTTGCCATGTCGAAGAGAATATTAATTCGGGCGAGTGCTATAAGGATTTGGAGGAGGGGTATGAGGTGAGGAAAGGGAAGTGGAAGTGCGAAGTGAAAGAAAGAGAAAGAGAGAAAGAAAAAAGCGCAGAAAAAAAGCAGAAAAAGAAAGCAAAGCACACCATCGTTATGTCACTGAGCTCCGTGATACGGCGGAAGCCTCATCGAGGACAAAAAAGGGTCCGTTGCCAATATCCTTTGATTTGTCATTGGCAAAAGGCACCAAAAGCTTATTCTTCGAAAACGCCGAAGTCAGAGAGTGACTGGGGGTCCCGCGTCCAAGTTTCCAGTCCGTTGCTCTCAGTCCGCAGTCTTTTTTGCACACGATGACCCTTCTTCGCAGTCTCCCATACTCAAAAGTCGTACCTTTCCAAGCGTGGACGCACAGAGATGTTGCAATTGAGTGAGAAGCGCTTGCGCTGCGATGTTGTGATGTGAGTGTGCTAACAAAGCAGGAACCTCGCCACTGCTGGAGGACGGCTCTGTCTCTTTAAAAGCCGGCACCCACAAATTTATTCTCCACAATGCGGCCCATCTTAAGGGCTGTGCGGATTTGTGGTGGTGTGCTTAGTGTGAGCAAGATGCAAGGCATGAGAGGGGGGCTGGGTGGGCTGAACTCTCTTTTTTTATTTCATCTTGCATTCATCCATCTCCATCTCCCTTCCCTCCTCATCCTCCTCCACATCATCCAGCCATGTCCACTCGACACGCCCGTACTGCCGACAAGAGCACCAACGACAAACACACCCGCATCCTCAAGGCATTGCTCCAGAAACCAGGCAACAAGTACTGTGTCGACTGCCGCAAAAAAGGTACAGCCCTCTCACTCCCAATGTGCACAGATGCGAGATGCACTTGCATGTGTGTGATGCCTTTCTATGAATAGACATTGTCAGCAAGAAAAATGAATGTTCACTGATCTGCTTCGTTGTTCTGTTCAATGGCATTAGACCCAAGATGGGCTAGGTATGCGCTCAGACTCGTACATGGGAAACGCAGCATAGGACATTCGTGCCACGTTGTTGATTCGTCTCCTTTTTGTGCTAATCTTTTTCTTCGCTTTTGTGCCCTGAAACGCTTTCTAGTTTCAACCTGGGATGCTTCATGTGCATCCGCTGCTCTGGTGTTCACCGCTCCATGGGCACTCATATCAGCAAAGGTATGGAGAACCACAGCCCTACGTTATCATCCATGTTGGGTTGACATTACCGCACATTCGCAAGTTTGGTTTGTCACTCTACTAATATCAATTTGCTTACCACCACCTTAACAGTAAAGTCGGTGGATCTCGACACCTGGACTGTAGAGCAGGTGGAGGGCATGATCAAGTGGGGCAACGAAAAGGCAAACATGTATTGGGAAGCTCGTCTGCCCGAGTCCAGCATCCCCAACGAAAAGTAAGAAAGGATAACATGGATCCGAGGATTGGCAACGTTAGACAAAGGCGACTACTAACCGGACTATTTCCTGGATATTTTTTTTTTTGGACCTATTTTTATAGCACCTCTGGCATTGACCCCTGGATCCGTTCAAAGTACGAGTGGAAGCAGTTCACAAACAAGGGACCTCTTCCTGACCCTTCGGAACTTGGACCTATCGACGAGGCCATGCTCATGGACTTGGTATGAGGATATCGTGGATACAGCAATAGACATTTGGAGTGTCAGGGATATCCATATGCTGACTATGATGCATCCGGCTTATTTTTCAACCTTAGTATGGCAAAGCCGAGTCTCACTCTCGTTCCCATGCACAGATGAACAGATCGAGCGAGTCATCAGGAGCTTTCACAGGAATGATTGCCCCTCCACCTTCCAACCCTACTCGGTCCTCATTCCCCAAGAGACCTACCTCTGGTGTCCAGGGTGCCGATTTGTTCTCGATTGGCCAAAAGCCAGCAGCCCCAAAGCCAGCTCAGGAGGATTTCTTTGGACTCAACGACCCTGCCCCAGCTCCCGTTCAACAACAACGTGCCCCTCAGGCACCTGCACCACAACAGTCGTCGGCCAGCCAGGATTTGTTTTCGTTGGTCACCCCTGCCAACTCGAACGGTCAACAACAACAAGCTACGCCATCTAATCCTCAGGCGCAAGCGCCCAAGGGCAACCAAGACTGGAAGAACTCGATCATGTCCCTCTATGGAAACCAGTCAGCGGCGCCCAAGCGCGACTCAACTGGATTCAACATGGGTCAACAACAACAGCAGCAGTTTGGTCAACTCCAGGGAATGAATTCTTTTGGCTTCGGTCAGGCTCCTCAACAGCAGCAGCAGCAGCCACAGCAGCCACAGCAAAGCGTGTGGGGCAATGATGATGGATTCGGCGCCATGCAGCAGGCCGGATCGGCGTCGTCTTTTGATGCATTCGCTTCCGGAGGGAACTCTGGGTTTGGAGGACAGAGCAACAACAACGGTTTTGGCCAGATGCAAAACGGTTTTGGGCAGAGCAACAACAACGGATTCGGACAAAACAATGGATTCGGACAGAACAACAACAACGAATTCAACAAGCCTGCTAGCAACAACGGTGTCCCTCAGGGCGGTGACTTTTTCAACATGATTGCTGGCGTCTCACGCCCACCGCAGAACAGCTCTCCAGCCCAGAACAAGAATAACAGGTAAGAAAAAACAGCGTTTTCTTTCCGTACTCTGATACGAAGGGAAATGTCTTGACCTAACGACATTGCCTTGATTACCTTTTGCGCTGCTTTTTTTTATCAATAGTGCCTTTGGTGACCTCACCTGGAACTAAGATGGGATATTTCTGCGTAATGACGGAGGAGGAAGAGGCCTGAAAAATTTAGACCAGCACTCAACAACCTCTTTGTTCGGCCTCCACGGATAGACATAAAAAGAACAGAGGAGCCATTGCCTTGAACTGCAACAACAACAAAATCAAAACATCGAATACCGCTAATAAAATCAGCAGGAAACTAATCCTCAGACCTTAAAATGTACAAGACTGACTTGTCGGTCTCCTTTCTGTTCGAAGAACGATGTGTATGATGCCGATGGGTTCGTGGAGGAGACTTAGGAGGGTTGGAAGCTGACTGACTGGCTGGAAATCAGATTTCACATGGCTTTAGTGCAGAGGTCGATCCCTGGACCTCGTTCCCCATGAAAGTTCGGATCAGTCCTAACCACTACCTAACAAGACAATTCCTCTCTTTTGCTCTGCTTTCCTTTTTATTTCCTTCTTTTGCTTTTTATGCCGTATTCGTCGCACTAAGCACCCTCATCCAAGCAACAACTGGCTAGTATGATGTTCGGAGTGGCACAAGACCAGACATCCGACTATGTCAAGCTCATATCACACCTTCGGATCCCAGAGACCATCCAGGCCCAAGGAGACACGTTCCCTGTTTTTTTTTCAAACATTGGCGGCGACAGCATTTACGCTTGGGTGGACGTAATTTTCATGATTTTTTCCAATATTCATGCGAACCCCAGAACGCTTTCCTTTCATAATACTGACAACCTCATCATCGCTCTCTGTTTGGTCTTTGTGTAAAGACTCGACAAAATATTGCAGCTACAGAGCAATTTCAGTCGACAAGTTCAGATAAACCGCCATGGATCACCTCTGTTACCGTCACTGAACCCTTTTACTTCCAATACAGACAGCTCTTCACGAGGTTAACACAAGAGGATAACTATCACCTGCGAGTGAATTTAGCTGATGTTGACTTTGTTTCCTAGGATCTTAACGTCTCTGTTGTTATGATCAAAACTACTCACTTCTCGCGTAAACATAGTAAACGTCTTTCAGCACCCCCCCC
>KN042419.1:2445603-2502417 GCA_000739165.1 Podila verticillata NRRL 6337
CCCCCCCCTGCGGTCCAACATCGATACCTGCTTCATGAGGAGGCTGCTCGACTGGGTCCAGTGGGTCGGCATGAAAAAGGGACGCCTACTGCTCGATGTCGACTTTGGGTTCCCTGAATTCCAGCGACGATCAAATCCAATTCGGCCAACCTTCTCGACGACCACAAAGGCATCGCGGAGGATGCATGTAAACCAATGAGCCAGACTCAAGTGACTAATGCTTAGCCACTTCTCTGTGCGCGTCGCTTCATGTTGTTGGTTTAGATGTGTGTATGTGATTTCGTTGATGTTGATCTTGCTGTACATTGCCAGTCGTTGTCCCTCGGACAAGTCGCCACGTATGTTGTTCTTTTACGTAGTTGATTTTATTTTCGAGTCTTCACAAAGCACATTTATTCACCGAACCGTATCCTTGCCACTGACACTGGTGGCCCTTTTGGGAACAAAGGAAGAGCGGTTGAAGAGATGGGTGACATGTACGCTAAAACTAAAAAATGTACACTACAGAGAAATCTGCTCGCGACTACATTTAAGTTAAGAGGATCCTGGAATTCTTTTCACTCTAGCGACTTCTGGGCACAGGGTGGTGAGGTGCAGACAATCCCGCAATGATACTGAGGATTGCAGTTCGTGCATCTCAGAGTCTCATATACACTTTCACCCTTAGCAGAAATGCAAGGGCAAACGCAGCACGAACATTTTGGGATAGGGTCGACGGCTGCAACAGCCAAAGTGAGGACAAGAAGGAGCGTTGCTGACTTCAGAAGCATTTCTTGTGAGGTTGAGACGGACGACAGTGGGGGAATCGAAGACAGTGAGTGGGGGGCTAAAAAAGACTGCTTTATGATGAGGAACAAGATGTCTTGACTTTTGGAAACGACAAGAAAGGTGTGCTTACTGGAGGTTGTTTGCTGATGGAGATGGCTGAGAAGGAAGGAAGAGAGAAATGGAGGATACATAGCCCTTTATATGTCTGGCTTGACCTTGAGAATCGAAAACTTGTCGGGAAGGAAGGGCACATATCAGAGCGACTAAATCAAAACGAAAGATCAGGGACCGCAATCAGAAAAGAAATGGGATTGAGAAAGTCAAGGACATATCGAGTGCGAGTTCAAAAGGTAAAGAAAAATCAAGGGACAACACCAAGGGACAACAAAAGACAACATCAAGGGACAACATCAAAGTCTAAGGGCAGCACCAAGGGACAATACCTAAACCTAGGGATAACACCTAGGGACAACGATATATGACATCAAGGCATAATCACTTTTCCATCGCTCCCTGTAGTTTGTTTGGGCCGTGCGATGGGAGTGATGCTGATCAAAATCAAGTCGAGTATGAAGATGGGCAGCTCAATTTTTTTTTGTCTTCTTCTGAACAACGCCACCAAAAAAAATTTTCCATGGTCACCAAGGGAGAAACCATTAAGTTCTAATACAAAATCACTTTTACCGCCTAATTTGTATTAACAAGGGTGCCGTGGTTAGAAAGGGGATTAGGTTGCGACAGATCAGATCTAGCACTTGGTCATCACCGAACTCATGAACATAAAAAATAAACGTGATTGAGGTTGACATGCCTTCACTTCGAAATCTCAACTTTATTGAAATTTGAGTCCTCTTGTGGTCACTCTGGGGGGTTTTTTTTGGTTCACGCGAAGAGGATGATGCTGCTGACCAGAATCAGTGTCGAGGATCAAGCGAAATTGCCACCAAAAATGTCCATACACTCTTTTGGATTAATGCAGCGAATCAGGATGCATGTAAACCATCGGATCTAGCTTTGGCTACTGATGCATAATCGAGTTTCCAACCGGTTGCCATTTCTCCATGTATTTTTTTTTTTTTAATGAGCATGATCTCGATGAAGACGATGGAAAACTGAAGAAATTGGAGATCACTCAATGTTTTTTTGTCTTTGAGTATCGCCACCAAAAACCATCAATTGAGCATATAACAACCAATCAAACACCCAAATGCACAATCACTTTTCTAAGCTGCTCCCATCGCCTACCCTAATTTGTTTTTTGATGAGGATTGTGAGTGATACCAATAATCTTGTCATCGAGGATGAGGTTTGGCGATCTATTTTTTTCTCTTCGAGTTTGTAATCAAACTTTGTGAACAATCCAACTTCAATGATTTACGGGTTGCCAATGTGTTTAATTCTTGAAAATGATGAACTGCTATGCTATCCAGAAGACGGCTCTGTCTCTGGTCCAACGTCCCAAGTTCCTGCAGGCAGCGAGTAATCCTCGTTTCCATACTGAACTTGATCTCCATGGACAGGTACGGGATGTTGGTGCCCTCCCCTTGACTTTCTCTTCCTCCTCCGTGTCCTTGTTTTTCTTGCTCATGTGTCCTTCTTTCATCTTCATTTTGTAATCCTGATTCTGGCAACCCTTGATATTCCTGCAAGTAAAATGTATGACCATCATCTACAATGATTGCTCCGGTAGATGTGGTTGAAGTAGATCCAATTGATCTTAATCCATGTTCGAGTGGAGTGTTGTGCAGTCAAGCCTTGAGGCGGAACATTTTGCTGATGCCATTCTTCAAACCATTGGTGCCGGTCGAGGAAGGGCTACAGCTGCCCAAAGTGTGCTTAAGGATCTTGCCGCGCTTGTAGCTGTCAATGTACTGGATCTGATTGCTGTTGAAGCAGCCACGACGGCGACGACGGATAAACTCGACCGTATCCAGATTGGCCATGCCAAGCTCAATCATGGCAATGGCCACCAAGATGGGAGCGCGTCCAAGTCCTGCAACACAGTGGACAGCAATGGTGGGTCCAACAAGATCCTCATCCTCTTCGCTGGCCGAGGGTGATCCGCTGCGGCGCTGGGGCTTCAAAATGCGGCTGTCCACCAACTGCAGCCAGTTCTTGATGATATTGGCGGGAGGCTTATGAAAAACATTTACAAATAAAAGACGAATGTTAGATCTCCAAGAAAGGTAAAAAGTAAGATGCAGCAACTGCTCTTTTTGAGGACATGGATGTGGTCGACAACTCCTTGCTATGCACGTTTGGCTCCCTTTTTTTTCTATCCAAGTAAAAGCTTCTGGTCGTTCCCTCCTAATGCTTTCTCCTTGCATTTCATGACGCACGTTTTCGTTATCGTCCTCTAAATCCTGGATACACATGGTCATGTAATTGGATATCCTTTTTTTCTTGACGGTTGATTTGAATCGTCGATCCGTTTTCTTCTCCATTGTGCTTTTGGAGTTTACTGCTTCAGAAATACACAACTACGTCTCTTTTCTCTTTCTTCCTGCTTCATGCTTCCTGCTTCATGCTTCCTGCTTCCAAGCGTCAAAAATAGCAAAGAGCACAAGCCAACAACAACAAATAAGATGAAAGAAACACTTACCACGGCGCCATCACGGAAGGGCCAGTCGTGGACAGAGATGTTCTGGTTCTGGAGGGTCTCTGCGCTGTAAGTTGGTTCACAGCAACGGACGACATCGGTGACACCGTAGCGCTTCAATTCTGCCATGTAGAAGGGCAGGGTCGAGTCAGTGGGGCAGTCGAGGATGAGAAAGCGAATGTTCTTGGTCATGGGAGGCTCGATCAGGGTGAGCTGCTTGCCCAAGGGAACCAGGCCGGGGCTGCGGGGAGGGGTGGGCAGACGCTGCAGGCGAGCGGTGGTGGGGTTGATGGCGACAGACACGACGGTGCTGTCCGAGGACACGGTTCGGAGCATGCTGACAGGCATAGTGCTAGTGGCCGAGATAGTGGTCATTGTAGGTTTTTTTTTTCTTAAGAGTGTGTTGGTTGGGCGATAAGGTTCAATAAGTCTATAGTATAATGGGATCATTGGGTAATAGATCGTGAGAATGGATGATGGCCAGGGAAGGGGAAGGGCAAGGGTAACGTGGAGAAGTAATAAGAGAGACGTCAGTAACAAGAGCAAAGAAGGTAGATAGACTAGAGTAGATAACAATACAGTAGTGAACAAAATAAGGGCCAAGGGTTCGTGCGCAGATGAAAAAAGGAATCGGCGTACGATTGGTTCAAGATTGGATGGCGAGAATAATGTAGTCAGTCAGGAGATAGGACGAGGATGCAGACGAGGTAGGGGGCGAGGGCCAAAAAAAAAAAAAGAGGCAAAACAGATGGAGGGGAGGCGAAGTCCTTGAGAAAGTTTTACTGCAATATGTGTATGTAGAAGAAGAATTAAACGCAAGGCATGACAGAGAAGGAAGACAGAGTGTGCTGGGATGTAAGCAAAGGCACAAGCACAATATGAGCATAAATGGGTAGTAGGACAAGACGCAAAAGGCTGTTGTGAACGAGAACAAAGAAACAGAGATTGGAGAAAGAAAAATGTGCCGATCGAAGAGATCAGTCAGAGAGGGAGAAAAGTTTCCCTCCATATGTCCGTATTCGAGTTCACACCAGAAAAAAAAAAAAAAAAGGCAGAACAGGATCACCATCAACATGCCTTTGTCCAATGCAACACAGAGAAAAAGAAGAAAAAAAAAGAGATAAAAGCTCGCTCGCTCTTTCGCTCCATGGCATGGACCATAAATAAACATCCAACAAGGAAGACAAATGACGTTGGACTAAAAAAACACATCGCCATCGCAATAACAAACAAGCTCATATCTATCCATAAGTTACTTACCCTTGGAGATATTCTTGGACCTTGTGAAAAAAGTAAATATTTCTCTTGCTCGGGGGAGAGGGGAAAAAAGATACTGTTCTCCTTTGGTTGGATAGACAAAAAGAATAAAAGAATAAGGAAAATAAAAATAAAAGAGGTCGAGGTCGATGTGTGGAGTTGTGTTCAAGACGACTTAGGGATCATCCAGACAAGAAGTCGAGTAGAATTCAGTCAGGAATGCAATTGAGCAGTCGTGGTTGGTGGCTCCAGCAGCGGCACGGCGAGAGATTAAAGTCGATTGGGGATAAGGGCTAAAACTAGACCGATCAGGTTCTTTCATTGATTAAAGTATAAGGGGAAGAGACAAGACGCAAAGTGGCATTCAAAGAGTTGGAGAAGTGGGAATTGAAGAGTCTTGTCGATGTATGTCAACAAGCAAGGAAGGCGAGAAAAAAGTCTGGTCTGATTGTGTTGCTGGGAATGTAATGAAAAGGGGATTGAACAGTAGTGCTTATTTGTCAAGCTGGCCTGTGTAGACGATTGTACGTGTGTGAGGGAGTGTATGAGTGTGAGTCTGAGTGTGTGTTATGGATGTTTTTTTTTTTTTGTTTGCAAGGCAAATGGTTGAGGATGGAGAAGGAAGAAGGAAAGCAAGAGAGATGTCAAGAACGACAGAAAAAGACGCACAAATAAATGACTGTGATAAGGGAGTGGGACGGATGGATGGGCACGGGGTGCGCTGATTGGGCGGACCCTCAAAAAAAAATTCAAAAAGATGAAGTCACTCTCGAAAAGGATGAAAATCCCGCACGCCATCATTCGTGCGATTCAATGTCCTTTCGATGTGGGGCATATCCCAGCCCTGGGGTACGCCCATTCAAGTCCGATAGCCATGCTTGCGATGTTGAATGTGCCTCCGTTGTGTGCATGCACACCCAGGATGGCTCATTTCCGTAGGGAGGCTGTGCGAACAAGTAAGACAGGCTCATGCCACGTCCAGCCTCCCGCAGCCACCCTCCTCGGAGGAACATGAGTCGACAAATAGCTTATTCGACTGTGGTGGAATTGCGCCCAATCCCCTTCCCACCCTCTCCCCCCTCCCCCGTCTTTGGTCTGGTGTCTGACCGATTCTTACTCAAACAGTACTCGACTTGCCGCAGCTGATTCAATCTATGCCTCATGTTCACACACCACAACACACACACATGCACGCCTAACGGGACACGCTTCAAGACAACAGACAGAGGTTCCCAAATCAAGAAAAGAAATCCCGCACGCTAAACGAAAGAGGGGGTACTGCAAATTCTTTCTGGACCACTAAATGGCCCTTTGGCATAATAGATCGCGAACCTTACTTGACGAACATAGCGCCTCAAAAAGTAATAGTCAAGAACAGGCAACAGAAAAGAGAGAGTCAATCTGAACAGAAAAAAAATATTACATTGTGTTGGTCTACATCCAAAGCTTCCCTTCCTTCCTCTGCTTTCGTCTTTCTATGTTCTCTCCTTCGCCTTTTAGTTCGAGGTGGTGATGACAGCAGTGCTGACAGCAGCACCAGTGGTCAACTTGGCGTTGGCAACCACCTGCAAGATCTCTGCAAGCGACTGCTTCCAGCCGTTCAAACGCTGGCTCAGCTGCTGCCACTGGGCAGTGCCAAAGGTACGGTAGATCGAGCGGTTCACAACAACAACCTTCGAGACCTGGTTCAGCTTGGCCTCCACAAGTCCTGCACGGATCACATCAATCACCCACAGCTCAACCTCCTGCTCAGAAACCTCCAAAGCCTTGGCAATCTCCTGGTAGCTCAGCTCACGGGCCAAGTTCTCAGAGCCCAAGGAAGCAAGAGACAACAGACGGATCTTGCGCAAAGTCTCCTCCTCGTCCAAACCAAGCTCCTTGATCAATCCAGCGTGCTTACCGACCAAAGTGCGGTAGTCCTGAACGTTGCCACTCATAAACACTGACAAAAGCTCGTAGGCCTTCTCGGACTTCAAGCCCTGGACGGCATCGATCTTCAACAGGTTCTCAAAGTTGAGGACCTCGGGAAGGGAAATCGACTCGACAATAGCACGGGTGGCAGTAGCCTTCTGTCCGCTAACATCAGATCCGTTGAAGTTGGTGAGATACTTGAGGAGGAACTCCAAGGACTGGTACCTATGAACAAGACGAGTTTGCACAAACAATATAGTTAGATTCTGCGTTCATGTGTTGATCCTGCCAATTTGGATATTTTGAGGCCCTGTTCGCATTGTCCACGACATTTATCCATCCTTGATATTCCCCTGCCATGACCAAATCCTGTTCAAAATACTTACTGGTTTCCAGTCTCCTTGAGGCGATCCGACAAGTTCAACAACAAGGTGCGCTCAGCATCTGCTCCGACACCCCACTCGCTGACCCAGTTGGGAACGTATTGCAACTGAGGAAGAACCAAATCCATGTCATCGCTAGCGACGGCCAAATCAACAATCGAGGTGAAGACAGACAGGCGAAGAGGAGAGTTGGCGGGAAGAGTGTTGAAGATGTTGGAAAGACTACATAGCATTTGATAAGACGGGGAAAAAAATAGGCAGCAAAGTGTTAGTCGTGTGTCTTTCCACTCCTTTGCTTCTCCTTGTTCAGATCGTGTGTCCAGATCATGAGCATTTCTTCAGTCCCGTGGAAAAGCAAACATCTCCTTGAGGTCGTACACTTTGAACTTGAGGGCGGTCTTCTGGGTAGGCTCAGAAACGACGACCTTCAAGATATCCTCGACAACGGTCTTATCAGCATCAACAATGGCGACGGCGACCAGCAAGTTGAAGGCAGCCTCAAACTCTACAACACCAGATAAAAACAAAATCAAGTTTAAGCAAAAAGGAGTCAGCAAAGTCCCTTCGAGGCAGATCGCGTTTAGCCATGTGTGTCATTTGCATAACATTACCCTTCTCAGGTGCCTCCAACAGGGTCTTGCTCTCCTTGACGAGAACCTTGGTGGCCTCGGCAAACTTTTCGGCCTCGACAAGAGGAGCAACCTCCTTCACCAAGGCCTGCTCTTCATCGCCACGAAGAGAGCTGATGTATGTGGCCAACTCAGCAACCTGCGAGAGTCAAAAAAAAAAGGGACAGGTACATCCTGTTAGCTGCTTTCTTGTGGCCCTAAATGTGCTATTCTGGATGTCCCTGCTTCGGGCTGGATGTTGGTGATGGCTTGTTTTTTGTCGTCTACTGATTGGCAGCTTTGTTCCTGAGCAAATGGTTGATTGAATCCAGTTGAACGGCTGACTGTGCCATTTTTTTCAAATCTAAGAATACAAGCTAAGCTACAAAGGTGATAGCGATGGATGGGAGGGATAGGTGCTGTGTGTACCTGCTCTTGCACAGGGGCGTCGATAAAGATGGTATCCATGGCTCGGGGATGTGTAATGGGTAAGAAACAAGAAAATGGATGGATTGTTTTTTTTTGTTTGCCAGCACCTTTGCTTGGACCCAGGGCTCGAAACCTCTCGTTTCGCTCACCCAGACTTTGCGATCCAAAATTCGCACCACTTTCTTGCGTTGGCATGTTAAATTTTAATCATAAACAATACGCCACGGTAGACGCTATCATCGCAAATTTAAGAAAAATATCTAGATTTTTTTTTTGTTCCTTAGGCGGGGCCCATCTGCATCATTCTCACAACCATCGAGGTCCAGCCAGTGAAGGGGTGGCTGCGCTGACCATGGCCAGTAGCATCATTGTACTGCTCCCAAACGTATCCAGTACGCTCATACTCCTATATCGAAGATTTACAGACGAATGTTAGTGATAGCTACTCACCATGCGTCGTTTTTCATTGATGTTCGAGCTTCTTTACCTTGAAAATGTTGTTGATAAGATTGTTGCGAAGCTCATTGTAAATCTTCTTGGCCTTTGCTTGGTGAGGACCTTTGCCAAGGTAGTTCTATAGCCAAATGGTAAATAGAGAGTGTGAGCCGACGTAACAATTCCATCTGAGAGCGTGATACGATATGTCATGACATACTGTCTTCAGCGAGTGCACAGCGAGGTAGTTGAGGTTGATCCAGATGGGACCCTTCCAGTAGTTCTCTCCGGTGCCAAAGAACTCATCGCTAGCGGACAAGGATCGAAGACCGAAAGGTGTCCAAAGCTCGTTAGGATCGTACATCAGGTCAAGGATGTGGCCAAGCTTATCAGACTGGCCGTCGACAATGCCCAGGAGCATGGGGAACAGAGAGATGTATCCCTTGTGGCAGACTTGGACACTCTCGTCGTCCTCGTTGACTGTCATGTCGCAGTAAGCCTTCTTTTCTTCGCTCCAGTGCAAATCTATAAACAGGTAATTTGTAAGAGAGAGTATTCTGGCGACAAAGCTTTGGTGAGCCCAGTGAAGACTTACCATCAACATTGGCGCGGATGGCATGGTAATGATCTTCAAACTCTTCCACGTCGTCCTCTTCACCAAGAATTTGGGCAATGTTCTGAAGATTGCGTCCCATGTACCCGATCCAGCAGAGCAAGTCGACATGCAGCTCACCAACAGAAGGGATAGGAGCTCGCGGGTAGTCATCCAAACCAGAGGTCAAAGTATGACCCATCGTGCGGCCTCTCCAGCGGTATCCCTCCACTCTAGACCGCGAAATACGGCCATACTGGCGGATGCCTCCTTGCATTGTCTTTCTCATCCAGTTGTAGTTGCTGCGGAGCTTGGGATAGAGTCTGGCCAAGAACTGTTGAGCTTGCTCGGGATCCAAGCGAGCGTTGGTCACATCGCGTGTGTCGACAGAAGCAGCTGCCTGGAGGCGGTCCAAATATCCGTTGACAGCGGTCAAGAGTGTGGGAGGGTTGGCGTGCTCTGGGTACTGGACCTGGAACTCCTGTGGAACACGGCTCCTGGCTTCATCTCCAAGAATCTGCTCGCGTTGCACCCATCCATCGTTATCCTGGCGGTTGTACCAGCTTTCGATGACCTCCAAACTATTAGCGGCAATAAGTTCTCGTAAATGTCAGATTTGGAATATACAATCCGAATTCTGTCCCATTTCAACTTACCTAAGGTCATTGTCCCACTGTCCGATCAGAGTCTGATGGAAACCCTCATCCCAGTAGAATCCTCGGGGGAAGAATGAGCGGGAGGGAACGGCCGAGAACAAGGAAGCGGGAGCAGTGAGCTGAGGGTTAGGCTGAGGTCGGCGAGCGACAGGTCCCTCCAAGTGTTCGTTCTGACCATCCTCGTATGTTGGCGATTCGTCCACAATAGCGGATCCGTAAAAGTATCTACAATGATATTTGATATTTAAAGGTATTAGGGGTGGAAAGGTAGGCAACATATTGACAGGATATCTCAACACGCTTACCCAATGCCTCCGACCAGGTTACTAAGAGTAGCTTTGGCAAAGTCCACCATCGGATCTGAGAAGCCATGCTTCTTGAGCTCGAACGTTTTTTCGAATTTCTGGTCAAATGCCTTCACTGCTGCGTCAAGGCCAGAGTTGATTGACTCGGTTGTCACTGGATTAGGCGACGACTTTGAGTTGAAACGGACTTCAAACTAATAATCAAAGCAAACAAATTAAGATCTTCGCCTCTAAGATGGACTTCAAAGTGTTAGACCTTCTACTCCTATGAGCAACACTCACCTCAAATGGAGCATCGTAGTTGAGTTGAAAGTTGAGTAGAGTTGGTGGAGTGCTGCTGAACATGGAGTTAGGCATGCCGAGGATCTCTTCCATGTTTACGTCGGTTTTTCCATGTTCGTGAATCGCCTTGATGTGTTGAATAATAATTTCGCGCGTGATCTCTATCAAGACCAAAGACACATATTGTCAATCAAAAGGTGGATGTCTGAGTAGCACCGTTCTCTGCTAACGATCTCTCCATGTACCTTTTACTCGCCAGACAGATCCGGGAGGAAGAGTGATTCCAGCATAGCGGATCGGATGGGCTGAGCTAGCTCCTTTGGCTGGGTAAGGCAAAAACATGAAGGTTACAAGGTTGGTCTCTTTGTTTCCAAGCGACTCTAGCAAAGGGCAGAATTGGTATCCTTACTTTGTTCAATCGCGAATTCGAAATCGCCAAGATCTGCTGTAAATCCGTGAACGCTGACGGGACCGCTCTATTGGTGTTGGAGGATCAGTCGTGTCAACCGGTCAACGCTGTAATCTCTTGTGGATAAAATATGCTTAGGGATACATACTTCGCCAGTGTTCTTCAAGTCAAGCGAGCCCAAGCCATCAAGTCCAATGTAGTAAATGGTCGAGATGGTCATTGGTGCCTCTATTGCATATGGATTTAAATATTGATGTCAGTCAAATACCTATCCTTTTCTAGATCAAGATATCAAGTCAGCACACACGCCAAGCACCCTACCTTTGTGGATGGGCTTTCCTGAAATCCTGGCACCCCACGATCCGCCTATTTGTAAAGAGTGACGTGGTTAAAACACTATATGTGTAATCCACCGATGTACGATAAGCAGTGAAGACAGATTATTCACTTGTAAGATAATGTACCATGCTCTCCTCCTGGCACTTTGATAAACTCGGTGGTCAATTCGACATTGTTGGCAGTGTCCTTGAGCTGCTGGACTCCAAATGAGCGGCCATCATGCTTGAGCCATCCGTACTTTTCGAATCCATCCCGCTCCTCGCACCCATGGCGAATGTCTATTTGAACAGGATGGAAGTAACTAGTAAGTACTCAACATTTCCTGCAATAAGCCTTGAGCGTAATTTCACGTCACTGAGTAGTATGGTTCCTGAATCTGAAAAATTGGCGATACGTACTGTCAGCTCCATGGTAATCCTGCATCCCGAACCACATAAGTCCAGTCATGACGCTGTCTGGTAGTCTGGGACGAGTGCCAAAGTAGAGGTTGGGGCGGTAGACTCCCCAGAGCAGACTCTGGTTGGACGCAGCCGAGATGGTGTTCGAGTCATCGGCAGCCATGTGGAAGGAAGGCGATGAGGGGTCCATGGCTGAAGAGACGTGTGCCCCTGAAATCTGAGCAAGCCCTGCGCCCAAGAGGGCCAATGTCGCGAATGCCAAAGGCAATGATGACAGACGCCTTAACCGAGTGTTGTCCTGCATCGTTAGTATGATGAGAAAGGCAAGACGCGAAGGCTCCAACGTCTAAATCGAAAGGGTAGGGCGAAAGGGCAGTCACAGAATTTTTCACTTTTTGTCAGATAAAAGATCTGACAACGAAGTGTTTGAATTTGCCCCTGGTACTTACCCACGTACGCCATGACTGACTGGCAGTAACATTCCACCGTTGTTATACCTTGAGTTTTGCTCAATTGCCAGCCAACTGCACGTTGTGGGTGGAAGCGAGGTCAGCCATAGGGAACTATCAAGTAAAAATGTTGACAGCTTCATTTTGATGAAGGGAGGCCAGTTCGATCGACAGATTTGCGCCGAATCCAATTACAACGATCCCAATTACAACAGGTCGTCCCTGAGAACCAGTCCATTGCGAGGGTGATCACATGCGTAGAAAACGAAGCGAGGGGCCTTTCTTCAACTCGGAAATTGTGAGAATGAACAAAGGGAATGAAAACCTTATTGCAAGATTTGCCCGCACCTCCCCGACCCCACTTTTTTTAGTTTGCCCTGCCCTCCCTCGCTGGAGACCGAGACGAAGTGTCCGGGACAGAAGAAGGGAGCAAACAGGGCAAACACTAGGCCGTGGACACAAGCTGCACGCAGGCGGTGTGGGCGTGAGTGTGAGAGTGAGAGTGTGTGTGCCTGTGTGGTTGTGCTTTTTCCGAAGTGGCCATGGAAGGGCCAAGGTTTGGCGAGAGAGTCCACTCCCCCGCCTCTTTGCGTGGGTTCATTCAACGGAGGACGAAAGCGAGGTGACACTTTGAGCGGTAAAATGTCATAAAGTCCGGGCATCCCTTTTTTTTCCTCTTTTTTTTCTTCTTCTTCTCTTCAGTCTCTCACTCCCCCCTCATTTCACTCCTTCATTTCTCTCATTCCTCACACAATGGTCTCCCAGCTCACCACCAGCAACGGCAACCCCGTCGAAGATAACCAGAACTCCATCACTGCCGGTCAGTATGGCCCTGTGTAAGTCAACCGAAGGCACATTTCCATGGTGAATGTGCTGTGTGCAACCAACACTTCCATCCATCCATCTGCGCACTGCGAACGACATTCAACTCTATATATGCAAACAACCAACAACCAACAACCAATGTCACACCCGTGAACTTTCAAGTGGACAATCAAACAAGCCAACGGCCGTTGTCAGGAGTGCTGGCCGCTTGAGGCAACAACAAACACACTCTCGGTGCTCGGTGGACGTGGAGTCGAAGGAGATATTTTGTCGTTATGTTCGGACTTTGTTCCTATTGACCGATTGTCATGTATTCTTCTCTGATCCGGACACACTGTTTTTTTCCTCTCCAATTTGAGTTGAGAACCAAAGCGACAGAGAGCTCTGTCATGTGCAAAGTGTAATCCTCAATGCAGTCCAGGGACAGCGCAGAACAGACAGACAGATGCATCCAAAGGACGGGACAAATACCAACGCCAACCCACATTGCCCATACCTGATGGATGTCTAACCCGATCCACATTCACATATCTATACTCTCGGCCCATGGTCTCACAAACAAACAACTAATCCGTCATCCCTTTTTTTTTTTTTTTTTTTTGTAATAGCCTTCTCCAGGACTTTGCTTTGATCGACAAGTTGTCCCACTTTGATCGCGAGCGTATCCCCGAGCGTGTTGTCCACGCCAAGGGTGCTGGAGCCCACGGTTACTTCGAGGTTACTCACGACATCTCCAAGTACACCAAGGCCAAGTTCTTGAACCGTGTCGGCAAGCGCACTCCTCTCTTCACCCGTTTCTCCACCGTCGGAGGCGAGAAGGGTTCCGCCGATACTGCCCGCGATCCCCGTGGTTTCGCCGTCAAGTTCTACACTGAGGAGGGTAACTGGGACATGACCGGAAACAACACTCCCGTCTTCTTCATGTAAGTTACAACCCCCTCCTTGGGCGTTTGGGGAACTTCTTTCCATTTTGTTGTTTGGTCGACCAGTGAGAAAAAAACAAGACAGGGCACCCGCATCACGTGTCAGCATCTTTTTTTTTTGGTGCCTTATTTTATGCTCACGGCAAATGCATGACATGACAACAACGATGGTTCGCTGACACTTTATTACGAATATCTTTTGATCTCTTTCCATAGCCGTGACCCCATCAAGTTCCCCGACTTCATCCACACCCAGAAGCGCAACCCCCAGACCAACTGTGGTGATCCCGATGCTTTCTGGGACTTCATCTCCCTCGTCCCCGAGACTCTTCACCAGGTTGCCATCCTCTTCTCCAACCGCGGTACCCCCAATGGTTACCGCCACATGCACGGTTTCTCCTCCCACACCTTGAAGCTCGTCAACGAAGCTGGCGAGTCCCACTTTGTCAAGTGGCACTTCAAGTGCGACCAGGGTATCAAGAACTTCAAGGCCGCCGAGGCTGCCAAGTTGCAGTCCTCCGACCCCGACTATGCCACCGCCGACTTGTTCAACGCCATTGCCAAGGGTGACTTCCCCTCCTGGTCCGTCCATGTCCAGGTCATGAACCCCAAGGATGCCGCCACCTACCGCTGGAACCCCTTCGATGTCACCAAGGTCTGGTCCCAGAAGGACTACCCCTTGATCCCCGTCGGTAAGATGGTCCTCAACCGCAACCCCGACAACTACTTTGCCGAGGTTGAGCAGGCTGCCTTCTCGCCCTCGCACATGGTTCCCGGTATCGAGGCCTCGACCGACCGCATGTTGCAGGGACGTCTCTTCTCGTACCCCGACACCCACCGCCACCGCCTCGGCACCAACTACCAGCAGATCCCCATCAACGTCCCTTACAACGCTCGCGTCTCTAACCAGCAGCGCGATGGTTACATGAGCGTCCAGGGCAACGGCGGTGCTGCCCCCAACTACGAGCCCAACTCGTTCGGTGGTGCCAAGCAGACCGGAGTCGCCCAGACCTACTCCGAGTTTGAGCTCAACGCCATTGCTGCTCGCCATATCATCACCCTCTCGGACGAGGACTTTGTCCAGCCCGGTAACCTTTACCGCCTGTTGAGCGCCGAGGAGAAGTCGGATTTGATCGACAACATGGCCGGCCACTTGAAGAACGCCAAGGTCTTCCTCCAGGAGCGCCAGGTCGGACACATCAAGCGCGCCGACAAGGAGTGGGGTGCTCGTCTCGAGGCCAAGCTCAAGGCTCTCCAGTCCAAGGCCTAAGTTTCTCTTTTTGTCTCTCCAGTCCTTTAAAAAAGGCTTCGGCTTTTTGTACATCTCTATTCCCCATCCCCCTTTCCGTGTAAAAATAAAAAAAATCGAAAGGTTCATTTTTTCTTTGAAAACAATCATCACTTCAGGACGACATCTTGCATGTTTACTTTACGATGCCTCGACGCACCCAGAAAAAAAAAAAAAAAAAAAAAGTGTGGGAAATGCGATCGGTGAGGAACGAACCGGTCATTTCGCGGGTTGGTGAGCTCCGAAGTGTGCGTGTCAAATTTCCGAGGTTTTTTCGTCCGTATTTGAGAATTTTATTCCGAGATATGAGCCGTACATATGAATAAACCGGCTTGATGTTTGGCGCTGTCTTAAGCGTCCATGCGACGAGGCCCACCACGTTTGCGTCCCAGGACCTTGCCCTTGGTCACACTCTCTTGGTAGTACACATTGTTGTAGCTGTTCATCGTCTTGGTAGTCCTCGAGTTGTCGTTCACGTTCGAGACCGAGATCGAATCGCGCTTGGCCAACCCCAACATTTCATCCTCACCCTCATATGCATCTTCACCAACAACCTCCTGGTAAACAACTGTCTTGTCCACATTATCATGCTCGTTCAGCGTCTTGCTCTCCCGGCCGTTGTAGTTCTCGTTACTCACGTTCAGCACGTCGCCACCAAGCAACAGCCCGCGCCGGTACATGTCCCCATGGCGACCACGACGGTCCACGTAGCTCTTATCAACGACCACCTTGTTCCCGTGCGAGTTGAGCGTCTTGGTCTCCTGCGAGTTGTCGTTCACGTTGCTGATGCTCGTGCTCTTGCCCCCGAATAGCAGCCCGCGGCGGGCAAGGACGCTGGTATCCTGGGCGGTCGAGACGCCCGCCGAGTTCGTGACCTCCTTGTGGATCCGGGTCTCGGACGAGTAGCGGTTCCCGTGGCTATTCATCTTCTGAGTGTGCTTCGAGTTGTCGTTGACGTTGCTGATGGAGGTGTCGCTCGTGCCGACCAGATCTCCGAGCAGGCTGCGCTTGTCGAAGAAGGTGGGGGACATGCCGTGATTACCACGACCGGGCATGGTTTGCTCCTTGTGGATGTTGGTGCTGTGTTGAATGTTCTTGTTACCGTGGCTATTCATGGTCTGTGTGTGCTTCGAGTTGTCGTTGACGTTGCTGATCGAGGTGCTGTCGCCGCCGAACAGGCCGCCAAGCAGACTTCTCTTTGAGATGTTGTCTTGGCTTTGGTCTTGGTCCTGGGCCAGATCGCGTCGGTCAAAGAAGTTCTCGGGAGACATTTCGCCGAGGTACCCAGTATTTTGCTCCTTGTGAACTTTGGTGATCCTGACATTCTTGTTGCCGTGGCTATTCATGGTTTGTGAGTGCTTCGAGTTATCGTTGACGTTGCTGATCGAGGTGCTGTCGCCACCGAACAAGCCGCCAAGTAAACTACGCTTTGCGACCTCCTCCGCCACGTTGTCCTCGCCCGTCAGATCACGTTCAAAGAACCCTTTGCTTTTAGGCGACCCATACTTCTCCTCAGTTTTGGAAACCCGAATGTTCTTGTTCCCATGACTGTTCATGGTCTGGCGGTGCTGCGAGTTGTCATTCACGTTCTCGATCGTGGTGCGGGACCCGCCAAGAAGGTCTCCCAGGAGGCTTCGGCGGAAGAATCGGTCAGTTTCGGTTCCTGATCTGGACGAAGGATCGACCAGATCATACAGGAGACCCTTGTGCACGGACGAGTCACCGTTGTGGTCGATGCTGAAGGTCTGCTTGCCGCGCGAGTTGTCAACCTGGTTGTTGACGGTGTACTCGTCCCCAATCAAGGTCCTGCGACTGAGTGGGGTCGTGTAAGTGGGAAGGGACTGAACCGATGGAGCAGACTCCATCGAGTTCATCTGGGCCATGGCAGAGGTGGCCACCAAAAGAAGGGAAATGACTTGGATCTTCATGGCGATATCGTTATAGCTGTTAAGGAGAATGGATGGCTGTAAATGGGAGTGGCTGTAGATGAGTGATGTTGATGAGAGTGCTTTGTTGAATTTTTTTTCTCACTTTTGGCCGTTCGAAGAATGTCTTTTATAGCTCAAAAAACAACATGTTTCTTACTAACAACCTGGATTGAAGTATTCTTAATTCGCGACGGTGCGTTTTCATGAACATCCACAGAAGACCCAATGCCAAGAAAATCCATTGAGAGAGGAGAGGGCTGCCATTCTGGCTCCTTCATTCCTACCTGTCAACAAAAAGCCTAAGCCATTCCTCCTTCTTACTCCTGGATATTGCTCGTGGCCCTGCCAAGAGCTTATGTTAGCCTAGGATCGTCTATCCCGCTCTTTCTTTTCTTCTCAGTGGCCACGGCGGTAAACGCGAACCATGGTCGCAAGAGAAACACGGAGGCATCCGTTCACGACATTTCTTGGCAGGGATGGGGAGCCAGCTATCAATAGTTGTCCTACGAACTATTTTTCTTGGCAGGAGGTGTTGCTCTTGCCACACGCGATATCCCCTTTTTTTTCATAGGATCTAAAAAAAAAAAGTGACAATTGCGCCACCAAAATATACATGCAATGGTCCTATGGAACCCACGGCCAAGATAACACTGCTCTTTCGTTTTCGTTTATTCTAGTATGACCTTCTAGGCTTTACTGACTGTGGACCACACTTTCTCACTCTCTGATTCACCTTCCTCCTTGGTCCGGACCTCCCAGCAGCGCCGCAAACAGACTCTCCACCTTCCAGGGCCGGCTCAATACCCCCTCAGCTGGCTTGCCAAACAGATGCACCTGCGCCACCTTCGCCGCGAGTGCGTTCCGGATCGGCAGCAGCGACTGGACGACCAGCGGCCGCACGACCCCGAACTGGTAGTACAGAAACGCCATCAAGGCCAGGTTGGTTAGCGTCTGCCGCTGGGCCTGGCCCACCTGCTCGAGGTCGTAGTCCATGTGCGTTGTCCTGACGAGCCGTTGTTGTGATGTCTTTTGAGGTGGCGAAAGTATGCTTGGAGGAGGTTGGTCGAGGTACTTGAGCAAGGTGATGTCCTTGCGTCGGAGGATCCTGCGCCGGATGAGGTAGTGGATGGCGAGGACGAGGGCCTGGGCGGTGAGGAATCCGAGCAGGACTCGTTTCTGGGTGCGGGAACGGTGCAGGTCCAGGCGTTTTGTGAGCTGCATCGAGCCGAGCATGATGGCTATACTGACAATCTACCTCGATGAGTGTTTGATGGACAGAGGGGGGGAGTTAGTTTTATTTGTGCTAGAGTCAAGGAAAGTTGGGTGGGGAATGTGGTTTTGCTCTCGTTGAAGATGAGACGGACGCAAGACTCATCCCAGTTTAAAGACCATGACACTTGGTTCCAGGGATCCATTACCGGTGAGTCCATGTGTGCTTCGGTGTCTTTGGGATCAGTCGGCTCAGTGGGTGTATGGAGATGGAATGCAAAACGTGCGTATAGAGTGAGTTGCTTGAATATGAATGTGAATGCGAATGTGTAATGGAGAAAGATGTAAAGTGCAGAAGCGAACCGAGCAAAAAAAAAAAAAAAAGACGCCTACCTACACTGGTGTACCTACGCAATACGCACACAGCACAAGGGGGTGATCGCTCACGTTTGTCACTTTCTGGGATAACTTTCTGCCATGCTCTTTGCTGGTTTCCTGCAGCTCGCTGTCGTTTGTTCCTTCTGTCCCAATCAAACACATGGACACCCCTGGCCATAGAGCGGACAGAGTGGGGCGCATTCATAGTGTACAGACACGTAAACACGTCTCGTTGATTTTTGATAGCGTCAAAGAAGAAAATTCAAAGTCTCAGTTCCAACAGTTCCATGGCTCCATGGCCAATTCAAGTCAAATAAGCAAAGAACAAGGCACAACTGAAGAGAAAAGTAATGTTCACAAGGGTTTAATTGTTTGTTGTTATATGAAAGGGTATTGTACAGAACAGCAAGCACTTTGCTATGGGAGGAGGGGTTTCTACAAGTGGGATAGTGTTACAAGGGCTAATGTGTGTTTTTGGTTGGTTTTTTGTAGTTGTTTTTTTTACTCGGTCTGGAAACCCTGACCGCAGGTACCGCGGCGGAGGTGGCGAACCATCTGGTCACGACGACCGAAACCCTCGCCACATCCTCCGGTGCACAAGTACTTCTTGACCAAGGCGTGCTTGGCATCGACGTGGCGACGGAGGTCGTGCTTGCGCTTGAAGTGCAAGTCGCATCCGGCGTGCAGGCATGGGAACGGGAAGCTGTCGGTGTGGATGGCCATGTGCGACTTGAGCTGGGTGCGGGTGGGGAAGGGCTTGGTGCAGGTGGGGCAGGCATACGACTTTGTAGCGCGCGAGGATGAGGTCGTCGAGCAGGTCGAGGAGCAGACCGAGGAGATGGACGAGGCGCGGTGCTCGCGGCGGGCGGTCGACTCGTAGGCGCTCAAGGCCGAGGACGAAGACGAGGTGCGGCGGTGGGTCTTAGCCTTGCGCGTGGAAGTGGCCTGGTGGAGCGACTTTGGCTGGTTAAGAATGCAGGCAGCGGTGGCGGCAGAGGCAGGAGTCGAGGGGGCAATGTAGTGCTCAAGGTCGTTCACAGACCAGGGCATGTTCATCTGCTCCAGAAGGTTGAGATCCCAGGTGTTGTTCTCGGAGGAGGGAACAATAGTAGCTGTGCTGTTGTTGTCGTTGCTCCAGAGCATGTTGTTCTCGGGGACCCAGGCCAGAGGCTCCATGGGCATGCAAGGCGAGGAAGTCAACGAGGAGGCGTAGGAGTAAGGCGAGGATGGAGGCGAGGCAGATCGGGAGGTGGAGGAGCAGTCGGAGAATTCCATGTTTTGGGCATCCTGAGACTGGTAGTATTGCTGGAGGACGTCGAGGGATTGTTCGTTGAGGACGATGGAGGGGATGGAGGAGGTGGGGGCGAGCTCCATGAGGTTATCGTCGAGGGCGGGGCAGGTGGGTTTGGCGAGGGTGGGGATGGATGGGGGGAAGGGCGAGATGCCCATCAAAAGACGCTCGAGCGCGAAGAGCATGTCCTCCGGGGGAGCCTGTTGTGATGGTGACTGGAGAGTGTATTGTGGCTGCTGGTTCATTTGTGAGGCCATGTTTGGGTTGTATGGGTGCTGGATGTAAAGAGGAGCGGATTGATGAACGTGCATTGTATTTGAAAGTGTGTGCGAGTGGAGAAAGTAGTTGATGAGAGAGAAGATGCTTTATAGATATGAGATATGAGATATGAGAATGCTTGCGTTGGTTGCTTTGCGTTGCTTTGTTGCTGAGATGGATAATGAAGAGAAAAAAGAAGCAAGAAAAGTGGGAAGAGGACACCCTTTTTATAAATGAGAAATCGTGTCTCCTGCGCAAAGGGCCATTCCCATTCAATCCGTACTCAGTCGCAGGGCTCCTTTTCGAGGAAGGCAGGAAAAGGTGCAATAAGATCGTCCAAATAAGTTTTTTCCTTTCTCCCTTTACTCGTCGATAATTATAGAGTAAAGAAGGCAAGAAAAACCGCGCACGACCATGTTTGTGCGGACGAAATTGCAACATACATTCTTGTGACATATTCAATTGCTATTGTATACTAGCCCCACACTACTCACCATCACTCACCACCAACCACCCATCCACCCACCCTATGCCGCGACAGTAGCCGCATTATCACCTTCATTCATCGTAGAGCAATCTTGATCTACATCAAACATGAGATGGACATGGCAGTTCGACTCTATTGTCGATGGAATTGAAGCAAAGCTGGTTCCCTAGTTAGTGAGTTGCAAAGAGCGAAAGTAGAAAGTATTCAACCGTTTTCCCTTTCCTTCCCTTGCCATGTTTCCATGTGGGGAGAGCAAGATAGATTCTCTCTACTATTAGTTCCTACCTTTACAACCCAAGTGTGTCTGTGTGTTTGTCGTGCATGAGTGAGTGCAAAAAATGAAGAGGGCCATGAGAACTGTCCAATATGCTCACTTGAAGGACGGAGGGAGGAGGGGGGTTGGAGGAAACTCTCTCTCCGAGAGATAGACCGAGTGTTTTCTTGGCGGGATCAAGAGAAATACTCTTGGCACGAGCTGCCAGTGACTAAGGAACGGAGGAGGATCGTCGATGGGATGGGATGGGCGTATGTAACTGAGGCGAGTGAGGAGGATGAACATAATGATAATGATCTTTTAGTCAAGCTCATGTATCGGTTTGCAATTTTGCATTGAATTAATCACCCCTCCATCGCGGTTATTATCCGTTGAGATCAATCAACGGAAGACAGAACCGGTGAACACACGAAAGGGTTCCCACAAAGATATCGCCTGCAAGCACTTGTTGCGAATGGGAAGGGTGCATGGAGTGCATGTTTGTTCCTCGGGTATGAGCTTTGTGTGTGAGTGAGGTGTGAGTGAATGAGTGAGCGAGTGAGTGAGTTGATAATAATGAGTGAGCATCGCATGGCCACACACAGATACACTCAGAGAGAGAAGAGAGACAAGAAAGTCTTGGCATTTGCCAAGAAAATACGCTCATTGGGGGAGGGAACACCGATATCCATGTTGCTGTACCCTCTGAGTATGCTCACTCAGTGTGTGCAACCCATCCCATATGCATTTTGTATTGAGTACAGTACACTCGCTCGTGTACATTGTTCCCTCGCCCTTTTCCACTGTGTTTGCTCTCACACACACACCACGCAACAGAGTGGTCGCACAGATGAAGCGACAAAGGGTGGAAGGGTGGAAGGTGGAAAGGAGGGTGGATGCCAAGAAATAAAAAAGACACAAACCTAAAAATGCCAAGAAAACACTCGATTTCCGTCTACTCTGTGTGTGTGTGATGTCTCTCCTTCTGTCTGTCTCCGCCTTCTTTCTCATCTTCTTCCCTTTCTTTGACCCCTTCCCTCAATATCATTCGCAAGCAAATGGGCGATATGAGTTATGATGCGATATTTCATTTCGCATGACTGAGCGGTGCATGGATGCCATTTGGCTTGGCACACACCACCGACACACACCACCGACACACACCCACCCATCAAGAGAGCAAACAAAGCAACAACACTCGCCCACAAACAGGAAACGGCACGCTGCTCATGGGTGAAAACGAGTGTGGCGTAAGACAAATGATGTGTGGCTAAGTGCTCACTCGTCACAAATATTTCATCCATTTCTGCCTTGCTCTGCCTTGCCTTCCCTCGGTTCCCATTGACTCCCATTGTCTCTCCCTGTCTCCCATATCGGACATGTGGGAGATGGGTAAACAAACAACAGAAGGGAAGAAGGGAAGAAGGGAAGAAGGGAAGAAGGGAGGAGAGGGGGGCTAGTCGCTTTCCGCTCTTTTGGGGTATTGTTATTGACGAGAATTGTGCATCATATCATATCATATCCATCCCATCTTCATCCCCATGACTTCTGACCGCAAACTAGAATATCTCTGTATGTAAAATACGAGACATCGTCATAGACACTGTACACTACTGTACGCATTGCTGTACTCTTTTTCTCATTCTCTTTCTGTTCTGTTTGCTATCTTTATCTCCACCCTTTCGATGAGACATAAACAAACATGTTTACCATCCATCTGCGTGGCAACACCTTCCCCTAACTCCTTCCATCCCTTCCCTTCTATCCCTTCCATGCTTTCTCTTTTGATCCACTGACCCGAGCTGACCCCAACTGACCCCATCAATACTCTTCGCACTAACACCATGTTTCTTCGTGCCGAGGCTGAGTCTGTGGCTGTTCCCATCTATTTTCAAACCAGTGGGGCCATCGAATTGACTTTTTTTGTATTGGGCGGGGGCAAGGAGGCAGACCACTGCATCCTTTACCAAACCACACATGTATGCACTTGCAGTCAGTAACATGGATGATGGCCCGTCATGCGCACGGCCACATCCTTCACCTTTCCATTCTTAGTCACAACACACGCTTGCTTTTACTGCACATAGCCAACACTTGGCGTCCTCTCCTTGCCCTTTTTTTTTTTTTTTTACCCAATTGCGGTTTAACATTCTCCTCGGCACTTTTGAACGTCGTTATCTTCTACGCCCGTCCTTCTCCTGTTGCGTGCTTTCCCGTATGGCTGATGCGTAAGGTCCTCACTTGTACTAGGTCATATTCACTGCCTCATCGGTAAAGGCATCCTTACTCGGACTTGCATCCTAAAAAAAATCAAAACGGCAGTTTCGACTTGATATGGAAGACTTGGATCTTCTCTAGTTGCTTTCTTGACTCACGTAGTCCGCCATCGACTAGATAGGTTGAGAACACGATGTAACTCAAAACGATCTTCGGTCGGGCACAAGTCCCACCTTGTTTCGTTTCCAGGTTCTATTTCTCGGGAATGAGTGCTGGTAGATCTGGTACACAACTGATTAGCTCTCCGCGGGAAGCATGGAACATTGTCATGGCTATGACCAAGAAGGTAGAGTAGTAGTAAGACGACCATCCAAGAAGGTGCGCCGGAATATCTTTGTCATTGCTATCCCGCAGTTCTCGCAGTTCCACAAGAGGGTCGGATAGTTGGGCCGATGCAAAAGAATAGGAGATTTTCCCTGTTTTTCCGAACTGCATTGACCATCCTACGGTGCATTTGTCATGATGGCCATGGTCCCTCCCTCGTTAAACATTCCTTGAGAAAACCGATGACGAGGTCGATCGCACAACCTTTCTTCCATGGGCAGTCACGCGTCTATGCTAGCTTCCTGTTGATATTCAGCCACTGTGGGACGAATGTAGACCTGTACTTTGTTTTCCGCGGAGTAAGATACAAACCCGTTTTTCACCTCTTAGCAACCTTCTTTTTTATCATGGTTGGATACCAGCATGGTAGTACGAACTTGCAGACAGAAAAAAAACTGAGGATACATCAATATGAAGTCGACGAATTGGATGTCATCCTTCCTTGCTTGCCTGAAAACACAAACAGAGATGCACCACTCGATATGGGTGTCGTGGATCGCTCCCACTTGTCTACTTGTTCGCCTTGCATTTCATTGTTTTTTCTTTGTGTTTTGTTTCATGCGTGCTAGACGAACACTCTCCACTTCTTGTCAATCGTAGGCATATGCCGAGAGCATTTCTTTCACTTTCTACTCATGTCTTTTTGTCCCTTCCCGACAACAAGCTTTTTTTTTTCTTTGTTCGTTCAATTTCTACAATTGTGACAAAGTATAGTATCGTTGTACATCCGTCTTCATACATCGAACCAATTCCGCTCCAGCTTCTCTGTTCTCTCCCACTTGCAAATGTTTGCCACTGAACTCTCTTCCGCTCTTTCACTTGGCCGTTTTCAAGTTTATCGTCATATTTTCTCATGAGGTATCCTTCTGAGTTTGTTTGTGGGAATGGATGGATTGCCAACATGACAAAGTCAGCAAGTCAAGACATACATATCTCTCTTAGTCTCCCTCTTTGTTTGTTCGACCTATCACCAGAGGCACCCAATATGAGCAAGTTTGAACTCTATTTTTTTTTTTTTTTTTTTTTTGTTTATCTCGCGCCCTTGGCTCGTGAAAGATGAGGCGCCGGATGCAGGACAACTCACTACAACCATGTCCCAGTCCGGCAGTGAAGGGCGCCAGTATCTTTGACCTTTTTTTGTTTAGGATTGCACCATCGCGCTCTTCATCTGAATTGGTGGCAAATTAACTTGGAGATAGTCATGACCTACTAAAAGACGCGAAAGACAAACAACAGGCACGGTGGGATCTACTACAGACACTAAAATCGGACGTTATGGCATGATGGAGTCTCCCAGTCGCCACGCCGCCGCTTCAACTCAGATTCAATCCTCGTTACTCTGCCAATGGATTGTTAATTGCTCTATCAATTCCTCAGAGACAAAAGCTTGCGCCTCGTATGCATTATGGCGGCGAATACCATTTGGCAAAAAAAAAAAAAAAAAGTGTGAGCAGCTTGAGGTTTGCGGAGCCTTACCGAATGACCTCGTCCTCGCTCTCGCAGCAGTTCCTTTATTTCTTTCTTCTCTCCTTTGCGCCTTCGCCTCCCTCCTTCACACAAGCACCATCCACCTCCCCTACTCTAAAATCAAAGATGGATAATGAGTCCCACGTCAGACGACCTCTCCATCAGGATCACGACGACGATGACATCCAACAACAACAGCAGCCGCCACGGTACCAAGAGCAACAACACTACAACATTATGATCCCCACGCTCAACCAATGGCCCCAACTTGCCCTCGAGGGCATCGCCAAAGGCACCGCAATGGCTGTCAACGGCGTCTCCACCGCTCACACAAAGTTGCAAGCGTACCGTGCACAACATCCCGACAAGAGCTCCTACCAAGGCTTGCCCACCTCCTCATCTGACCTGTACCTCTCGCCCCGTTCCTCTTCCTCGTCTTCTCCTCCTTCCTTCTTTTCTCGCCGTGACTCACGCAAACCAGCCAGCTTTGGCGGCAAGCGGCAGTTAAAACGTGGGGGTGTGTGTCTCCTCAGCTGCAGTGGGCGCCGGCTATTGCAGCTGGTGATGCTAGTGGTATGGACCGTATTCTTGCTGGAGCAACTGCCCCAGGCCCTGAACCCGTTCCAGGAGACGCTCTGGGTGCGGTACTACAACCACGAGGAACCCGTCAAAGTGGCCCTGCCTTTGGGGCGTAAGGTCCATGTCTCGGACGTGAAGGCAGCAGCCATGACGGCGATCTCGTATGGGTATGAGTCGACGTTGGGCCAGACAAAGCTGCTCTCGACCATGACGGGCGAGGCGCTCTCCCCGGGCGCAGAGTGGGATAACGAGAAGAAAATTTTCCGCTCTTCGGCTGAGAAGCCCATCTTGGCCATTGAAATTAATCATCGTAAGTGGGGGCAAACAAACACAAAAGCACAAAATGCAGCAACAAACAATCCAACTGACTTTTTACTCTTTCACCTCAACTTAGATCTTTATGCTTTCTTGGACCTGCAGCTGGGATGCTTCTCGCGTTTCAGCAACATGGATGTTACTAGCATGAGATTCGTCCCGCCGGGCGAAGACTGGACAATGCTGGTTGAGGTGCTCGAGCTGCTGAACCAGAACAAGGTGCGCAAGCTCATGAGAGCACACATCAGGTATCTCCGTCAGGGGTTCAGCGGTAAGTAAAACGAAGCATGGTGGCTCGTGTGCTTCTCAACGGTTCGTAACGCAAAAAAATGTGCTTCTAATCAACAAGTTGCCTTTTTTCTCTCTCGCGCAGATCCACGTCCTATGGGCCCCTATAACATGGAGGCCATTTACAATCATAGAAAGAACCGCCACTCGGGCTACATGGCCCCATATAGGAACGGGACCCGGGACCCCATGGCCTCCTGGGTGATGCACGACGATGGCGGCGTGGCTCCCAAGACCAATCTGAGCTGGACACCCGAAGACGATGAGCTGACGCGCGAGATTTCACGTCAACAGGATCTGGGCAACATGAAAAAAGCGCAGGAGCTGATGGATGAGCTGAACAAGAAAAACAGAGAGAACGGTATTGATGTCGAATACTATTCTCCTGGTTAAAAAAACGACGACCGAGAGGGGATCATCTGGGATTAATAAAATCCATGAGCAGTGGGAGGCAACCAGACAATATTCCTTTTTCGTTAATACTCGTGTGGCTAATTTTATCAGCAAAAGCAACGTGTTCGATCATCATGCTCTCGCGTCTTTGAACCATGCCTGTCGTTAGCCGACGGGATGGATGGCAAAGCTTGTTTTTGAAAGACCCCAACAAACAACCGCGCAATTAAGTCGAAATCGACTCTGAGTCTGACATAGTTGGGCTGTTTTCTTCCTCCTCCGTTTTGTTATTGTTTCCCATCCTTTCTTTCTCACCTTTCTCTTCACTTTCTTTCCTCCCCTATTTTCTCTCCGGCCCTACCCTTCTCATCGTCCACAAAACACACAAAATGGCCGAGCCTTTCGACGGGTCAACGTCCCACGCCCGACGACCCCTCCACCAAGACAATGACAACCCACACGCACACGACCAACACCAAGACCAGTACCCCAACCCCTTCCAGCAACCCCCTGGCCAGCACACCTCTTCTCAACAACAACACTACAGTATCCTAATCCCCACCGTCAACCACTGGCCCCGCATCGCCCTCGAGGGCTTGGCTCGGGGCGCAGTCCATGCCCTTGATGCCCTGAAATATGCCCAACGCACCCTCCACGCACACGTGAATCAGCACCGTGCCAATTCTTCGTCTTCGTACCATGTCTTGCCCACTTCCTCTGCCGACCTGCACGAGCTCTCTTCTCCTTCCTCCTCCCCGCCCCATCGTCGTCGCATTATCACCTTTGGCAGCAAGCGACAGCAGAAGGAAAGCGGGTACCGCGTTTTGTGCAGCTCGCGGCGCTGGACCCGTCTGTTCGCGGCGCTGACCCTCCTTGTCCTGCTCATCACGCTGCTGGTGTTGCCTCGACGCATGAACCCATTCCGGTCGCGGGTCGTGTGGGTCCGGTATTACAGCCACGAGGAGCCGGTCAAGATTGTCCTGCCGTTCGGACGCCAGGTGTACGTGTCGGACGTGAAGGCTACGGCGATGAAGGCGATGGCGTTTGGGTATGATCGGCCGCTGGGGCAGGTGAAGCTGCTTCCGGGGCCACAATATAGGGGCAGGCTGTCCCCAGGGCATGTGTGGGATGATGACATGGGGACGGAGGCGGAGTATCCGATCATTGCGGTGGAGACTGGGTTCGGTAAGAACAGATTTCATCTCATTTTCATTTCATTTCACGTTTTTTTGCATCCGTGAAGGAATGGACGAATGGAAGGAAACAACTGTCAGCACTGACCTTTTTTTTTTTCTCCACTTTTCCTCTCTTTCTCTCTCTCTTAAGAACTCTTTGATTTTTTGAACAGCAACCTGAACTGCTTCACCACCAGCTATTATCCTTCGAACAATATCCGGTTCAAGCCTGAGAATGACGAATGGTATTCGCTCTATCACATCCTCAACGCGATCAACGCCGACACCACCTACTGGCACACATTCAACAGGCTCAGCCAGTTCGACATCATGTACCTCCGCAAAGGATTTGATGGTAAAAAAAAAGCACCAAAAAAAAAAAAATACAAGTGCTGCAGACCAAAGCAAAAAAATCTGACCATTCTATGTCCGCACGTGTTTTTTTTTTAGACCCTCGAGCCAACGAACTGATCAGGGACATGTCGCAGTTCAACTCCAAGCAGCGCAACCACAACCGCATGGGGTACGACCATCCCCACTACGCGCCGTCAACCACGATCCCCATGGAATGGAGCATTCCAAGCATATCCCCAGGCCCAGACCTGACAGAAGAAGAGTTCGATAGCACGACACACAAGTAAAAAGAACAGCACACAAATGGGTTATGATTTGCAGAATACAATACTTTACACACGCATCTACAGAAAGTTATGGAACATGGCTAATGTATCAAATAAAGGAATGAGAGTGGAGGAAAAGAAAAAGAAATGAATAATGTACGCTAAGTGAAAAGGAATGAAAATAGTTGTGGCAAATAACAGCATAGTGATAATATAAGTTGAAAGGAATGGAAAAAAAGAAAAAGAAAAAAAAGCATAAATATTACTTGAACAGATGAAGGAAACGATATCCACAGAAGAAAGAGAAAGAAAAAGAAGAAAAAAAAAAAAGCAATAGAAAAATGAAAGCGACGAGCCCAAGGAAAAGCAAGTCCAATTCCTGGGGTCGTTGTCGCCGTTTGGTGGCAAGCCCGAGACGAGATCTTGCTCTTTACATGTAGCCGTACGGGTTGTAGTCGTTCATGCCGATCATGCCAACGTTGCCAAAGTGGTTCATCCCGGGAAAGCCAAAGCCCATCATGTTGCCGTTCATGTTGTTCATGTTGCCCATCATGTTGCCGTTCATGCCGTTCATGTTGGCCATATTGGGTCCCATGTTCATCGAAGCCATGTTGCTCATATGGGCCATGTTGCTGCTGCTACTGCTGTTGTTGAGGTTGCTGTTAGCCTGGTTTCCTCCATTGTTGTTGTTATTGTTGTTATTGTTGTTGTTGCTGTTGCTGTGAAGCCCGTTCATGCCATTCATGCCTCCCATGTTCATGGTCATGTTGTTCATGGCAAGGTTGTTGGGCATGCTCATGCCGTTCATGCCGTTCATGGTGCCCATACCCATGTTCATGCCCATGCTCATACCCATGCCGTTCATGCCCTGCATGTTGAGGCCGTTCATGCCCATACCGTTCATGGCACCCATGCCACCCATGCCGTTGAGGTGGTGGTTGAGCTGGTTCATGGACGACATTTGGTCACGGTGGAGCTTGCTCTGGATACGCTTGCCGTAGGGAGTGTTGCGGATCGCGGGCAGGAGGGGTCGGATGCACTCCACAAGCTGAGTGCGCTGGATTGGATCGGCAAAGTCAAGTGAGGTCTGGACAACGTAGTTGGCATAGGAGTCGCGCAACAGCTTGTCCAGTCGAGTCTTGTTGATCATCTCTTCAATCAAGAACTTGCGGGTGTCGGGCTCGGCCACACGGATACACTTCTCCATGACGTTCGAACTGAACTTTTGAACGGAAAGGGCGCAGACATTGCCAATGAATCGGCGGATCAAAGAGTCAGTGAAACGACTGTCGGCCAGATCGAGGACGTACTGGACCACATAGTTGCCAAAGGGATCCTGGACCAGAGTCAGAGCGTTGTAGGTAATCTCGCGCACGAGTTGGATCTTTTGCGAGACTGAGGCATGGTCGATGCATCGCTGGAGGACGCAGCAGCCATGGCGGTGAGTGGCGACCTCGACGCAGTGGGCACTGATGGCGTTGTAGATGAACTGGTTATCCTCTGAGGCAAGGCGGTTGAGGCACTTTTGGATGACGTGGTTGCCGTTGAGGTCCTTGATCAAAGTCACCACACTGGGGTTCAGAGCGACGACGACAATGGCAATCTGCTGAGGAGTCGACAGGAACTCGATCATCTTTTGGACAGCTCTGGTTCCGTGCATATTAAGCGAAATATTGACCAGCTCAGGAGCAACTGTTTCAACGATCACTGTGCGCTGTTCGTCGCCACAGTACTCCAAAAGCTTCTGGCAGAGGTAGTTTCCAAAGGGATCTGTAGGCAGTTCAAAAATAAGTTTAGTACCAAATCCGATTTCCGCACGTGATCACATGGCACGCATACAGAGAAAGGACATACCTGTCATCAATTCGACAAAGTGGCCAAAGACCTCGCCAAAGATGATTGTGAGATACTTCTCGTTCTGCTCCTCGAGCTTCTTTTGGAGGTAGCGACAGCCGTGCTGGTCCTTGCACAGTGCGTAGATCTGTCCGATGAATCCTTCCAGAGGAGCTCCTGCAAATCGGTTGGCCTCGACATCTGCGGCAGGGCGCTTCTGGTTTCCTTTGCCAGCCTGTTGCTGTTGCTGTTGCTGTTGCTGTTGCATTTGCTGTTGCTGCAATCTGAGGAGGTTGGTCGATCCAGAGGGGTTGACAAAAGTGTTGGACGAGCCGTTGAATGGGAAGCTGTTCGTGACGTTGGCCAGAGAGTTGGTCGAGCCTCCAACGGAGCCGCTCATGCGGGCGTAAAAATTAGAGCTCATACCGTTGGCCATGCTGCCAACAGACATACCGAGACCAGGGCTCAAAGGTAACGACGAGCGCGATAAGGCGTGGGTATGAGGGAAGGGGCACAAATCGCCACGGGGGCAATATCCTTGCTGGAACTGAAGGCAAACGTCAGAACCATCCATGTCCGACTTCATGAGAAGGTGGTGATGCTCTGACTCGGTCAAGTCATCGAACGCAGACAAAGATGAACCCTTGTTAAATCGGGTAGGCAGCTCTGAGGTAGAGTAGGACGAAGTAAGCTTAGGTAAAGCCGACTTCAACGACTCCTCAGCGCTAGTAGATACTCCGTATCCGATGAGGCTGTTGGTGCGCTGGGGCATATGGGGCGCCGAGGTCATGGTCTTGTTGTACTGAGGCCACTCGGAGGTACGGCCAGACTCGAGACCACCAGAGTGAGGAAGTCCAGAGGTAGATGGGATCTGGGCAAGATCCAAAGCACTGGAAGAGGTCGACAACTAGTATGAACAAAAAAAAAAACCAGAGGTCAGAGGGCATGTATGGAGACAAAGATATTATCCTCTAAATGAAATGGTGATTTACCATGGTAGGGAAGGTGTCGTCGTCATCATTCATAAGGTAGCGGTGCAAGTACGAAGTGCTTCCAATGGTCGAAGATCCCGCACCAAGGCTCTGTTTGTCTTTCCAGATTCCATCGTCGTGTAGCACTCTGTTCATTTGCAGGGAAGGAAGGCGGCTGGAAGAACCCTTATTAACAGAGTTGTTGTCGTCCTCAAAGATGAATCGTTCCGTGTACTGGGACAAGTGAGCATTGTCGGCAAATGCGGATTCTGAAGGCGAAGGGGTATCATCCCGAGAACTCGATCTGTTGCCAATCTTGGGAAGAGTGCTATTCATAGAGTAAAAAAAAGTGTGTCAGTGTTAAAAAGCATGCGGACAAAAATATTTGCTTGGTAAATATCATACATATCACAACATACTCGCGCTTAGTCTTGTCGGTTCCCAATGACAGCTTGTCCATCTCGCCCCACAGATCGACTTCATCGTCCGAGTTGCGGCGCGAGACAGGCACGGATCGAAGGCTGGGCAGGGAGGGTTCAGAAGGGCCAGAAAACGATCCAAGTTTGGAAGAGGCCTTGCTCGGGGAGACGGCGCTGCTCTTGCTGGCCAACATGGCTTGCTCTTCCTGCAGCTGCTGGATTTCAAGTTGATGCATCTGCTGCTCAAAGAGCTCGCGCTTCAAGTTGCGCTGGCGCTCGTGCTCCAGACGCTTCTGCTCGAGTTTCTCGGCCTAGAGTAGTCGATCAAATAAAGAAGGTGGATCAGTAAGATAACTTTTCATCCCAAAAGACCCTACCAATTACTATTTCAATCACACTTACGACAGCGCGGTCTTCATCCGACTCGGTCTCATCGTCCTTGGGAACAGATATGCTAGAGGTGCTTTGGTCCTTGTCCTTTTCTGAGATAGAACCAACAGCGCCAGCAGAGGAGACGAACTGGCGCTCGTGGAGGATCTCGTCGGCGTTGAGGCTATCAGACGTCATGAACTTGGAGTCACGCATCTGAGATTTCATGGCCATGGTGTGGATTGCTTGGGTTTGGGTCTGTCGTCGATGTTCAACAGACTCTTGGTTATAGTAGTGGGGTAGTGCCTCAAAGACTGAGAGGTTGAGGTTGTGTGTTGTTCGTCAATCGGAAGGGATTTTACAACATTGACGCGGCTCGAAGGTAGCTGCAGACTGGGCGAGATGTAGTAAAATATTTTATGACTATTGAGGTAGAAAGGCAATACAACATGAGAGATGTCAGTCAGTAAGTCGGTCAGTCGGGTATGTGTATGTTATGAATATATGTCAGTGGTGGGTGTGTGGAGAGAGTATGACAGAATGGACCAAGGGGAACAATCACACACACACACACCTCGTCCTCGCCCACAGACGTGGCCTGAACTCCTACCCCCCAAAACGCATGGCCACATAGCCTCTTTTTTTTGTTCTTTGCGCCCCTGGTCATGGATTTGTGCGTAAAGCGATGAAGTTGCATTTGATGCTAATAGTGATATGTGTGCGTGATGGACGGAGGCCCATGCCTGCAGCCATATTTGGCTCCAAGATCAATACTGTTGGACCAAACATCGCCCAAGATAACGTTGGTAATGGCAAAAGGGGGAAAAGACCAGGTGGAGTGGAAGAGAGGCCAAGGCAAAGTCAAAGGCAAAGGCAAAAGCAAAGGCAAAAGCAAAGGCAAAGGCAAAGTCAAAGGTAGGAAGAAAAAAAAGAGAAGGAGATGTGAAGGAGAAGCAAACCCGACCAGAAAAACGAAAACGAGAGAAAGAACAGAGAGACAGAGAGAGATAGAGAGGGACAGGACAGGACAGGACAGGAGCACGGATATGACATATGCAATGCGCTTTCTTTTCTGTTTGCCAGGTCAAAAGGGGAGGAAAAACATTGTCATATCTCTGTGTTGGTGTGTGTTTGTGTGTGGCATGGACATGATTGGAGGCACTTGCAATGGATATCTGATGAGTATTTTGAAGGAACAGGGATGGGGCTCGTGGTTGTGTATTGTATCGTCCTGTATTGTCCACAGGCTATTTGACGTTGGCCCACAGGAGAGGCAAAGAGCCGTCAATTGGTGCGATTTTTTCGTATGGCTCCTTTCTTGTTGCTTGAAAACGACACACGCAACAAGGGCCTCACTCAGTCGCTCCAGCCAGCCAGCCAGTCAGCCAGCCCATGGGTCCATCTCATCCTGTTTTCCGATCTGGATGGTAGAATGAGAGCACTGCCAAAAACAAAGAAAAAGAAACTTACCAGCTGGGAAAGAGGGTTCTTTCTTTTCTTTCTTGCTTGCTTTTGTTGTGTGTGTTGGTTGGCGAGTCAGGTATTTTTTTTTTTTTTTTTTTTTTGTTGAAGAAAAAAAAGGAACGTCAAGAGTGAAAGGTGTGTGTGTGGGCTGAAAAATCAAGATATGCTGGACGCTGTGGTCATAAAATAAAAAGAATGCGGCAGGAGAGGGTACAGAATAAAAAAAAAGGAAAATACAAGGTGATGGGATGGTACAGGTAATGAAAACAGAAAAAAACAAAAATGGATTTGTACAGTGTTTTGATTTACAAAGGGGAGGATGGAGATGTACAGAATTGACGAGAATGAAAGGATGGCGAAAGAGTGAGTGGAGAAGAAGAAAAGAAAAGAAGAAAAAGACTCAAGAGGGGTGTGAAGAGAAAGAAAACAGAAAAAAAAAATAGAGTTGGTATTTTTCTTTTTTGTGATTCGGGGAAGGGAAGGGAGGGGAGATTTGTTGCAGCCAGTTCTTTCGTTTAATTGAATGAAGGTTGATCCCCAGGTTTTGAAAGATTAAAGAGTTGGGTGCGAGTGAATGGAGTGTGCACAGGAGAGAGAGAGCGAGAGAGTGAGAGAAGGGAAGGAGGAGAAGAGAACAAACGAGCCTACAAAAACAAGAACAACAAACACAATGGTGGAAGGGATTGTGAAGGTTCAAGTAAACAGCGTGTTTTTTTTTTGGTTTGTCGAAGGGAGAGAGAGAGAAAAGGGAGACACAGTCAGAACAGAGAAAAGAGAGAGGGAGCGAGGAAGGACGGCCGGCACAAAAAAACAAGGACGGGTGGCTTGGCTCGACATTTGCCGGCCAAGTATGGATCCCATCCACTCCAACTCAACGACACAACAACAGGCACTGCAAACACGCACTCGCTATCACACACTCGCACACGTACACAAAAAACACATATTAAAGAAAGTCGCTTTCATTTAGTTCTTGCGATCCTCAACCATGATGACATGGTATCCGTGCTGGGTCTTGATTGGTGGATCTGTGTAGATAGGCTTGGCTGTCGTGCTGGGCTGCAGCTGGAAGGCAGCGTCCTGGAAGGCTCCCACCATGGATCCTAGTCAATCAGATTATCAAAGAATATCAGTAAATCAGAGTCCACATAGGCATTGGCGGACAAAATTCTAGGGGATGCCTCACGTAGACGATGTTTCTTACCTCTGACCATCCATCCCAAACTTCCACCTTCTTTGGCCTTGTCCTCACTGAAAGCCTCGGCAACCTAGACGGCGAGAACAGAAAAAAGTCCAGGGTAAATATCCAAACAGAGACCAAAGCATCACGCGTTACGTCTGAAATGCTCGCCTTTCGCCAAAAAATGTACCTTGTTGAAGGCCAATCCTGTCTTCAGCTTCTCAATGGCCTCCAGAGCCTTGCCCTGTTTCTCGCACAAAATATGGCGAACCTTGATGCTGTTGGCGGTCTTCAGTGCCTTGCCTCCCTTGGAGTCGTCATCTAGGCAGAGGTAGAGAAGACAAGCCAAAATAATAAAACATTTAGGTTAGTAGGTGCAGTGGTGTCGACCAATAAAGATCTGCTCATTTGAGCGAAAGCATGTGGGAGTAAATGACAATTGTGAAAAAAAGAATACACAAGGCTGATTCCTGCATCTGCTCGTACCATCGTTGCCCTTCTTGCCCTTGCCAGCGGGCGCCTTCTTGGGTGCGTTCTTTGGTGGCATTGTCGTTGGTGGTTGGTTTTGTGTGTGGTGTGTCGACTTTTTTTCTTTTCGCTGTGATCCAGTGAAAATATAAATTTGAGTTATTAGTCTTACGTCACGCACGCTGGCAACAGGATAGGACACACCCGCCTATTCGTTGCTTGCTTCCCTTCCATCCTCATCCCACATCCATCACCCCACACCTACACATCCTCCTCCATGTAAGTAAATCAGGTGCACAGTTCTCGGCAGAGCACTCTCTTGCTGTTGGATGGATGTCTTCATCCACAGGAGACATATTCACTCTCCCCCCCATGGTCGACAAACTCATTTTCCGCTCACCTTACCCAACTGACATTCATTTATCTCTCCACAACATAGCAGCGCACCTGTGCAAGTTAATCAGCAATGAGCGGTGGTTACATTGGCTCAAAGATCAGTCTGATCTCTCGTTCAGACATTCGCTATGTCGGTATTCTCCATCACCTGAACCCCCAGGACTCGACTGTTGCCCTGGAGCAAGGTAACAATCTTGAGAATAGTTTCGCGTCGATAGCGTAGCCTTCATAAAACACCTCCTTACCAACAAGCTCGCCTTTGCTTTACACGACATAGTCAAATCCTACGGTACTGAAGGACGCCGCGGCAACCCAGCAGAGGAGATCCCACCTTCGGACAACGTTTTCGAGTATATCGTGTTCCGTGGTTCAGACGTCAAGGATTTGCATGTGTGCGAGCCTCCAGCTCCTCCCCAGCCTCCTGTTCGTCCCCAAGTTCCCGATGATCCTGCTATCCTTGGCGTAAGCAACCGGTTTGTTAACAGATATTAGAGGGGGCACCCCCAGTTATTTTGCAGCTTACTAACTGATCACATTATTTTCTTCATGATGGACGCGTCGTATAGACTACTGCCCCACCCAACTACTACAACCAACATCAGGCTCCTGGCTACTACCAGCCCACTCCTCAGCCCCAGCCCCAGTACCAACAACCCCCTCAGTCGCAGCCTCAGCAACCACCTCAACCTACTCCTCCCAAGGTAACAACTCCTCCTCACTCTTCGACGAAAGCTGTTACTCAGGTGAGTAGTTAATATTCTACTCACTGCGTATACTCGGAAAGTTTTTATGTTTCCTGCCCGTGTACATTATAATCTTGACTCACAAGCGCTGTGAACAATAATAGGAGGTTCCTGAAACCAAGACTGCCAAGGTCGACGAGGTTCATCAGGACAAGTCTGATTCGGAAACCATCAAGCCTGCTCCTCCACCAGCGCGATCGGCCAAGCCCCAAACCCACGAGCTTAGCCAGTCGGTCGAGATCCTTGCCAAGCAGGTCAGCGAATTGAACGTGGCCAAGGATGGAGAACCTATCCAGCATGTGGAGAACAAGACCAACCGTCTTCCCGGCATGGGAGGCCATCTTTTGCAGTCTAACAACAACCGCCGTGGTGGTCGTCACCGTGGTGGCGCTCATGGATCTATGAACAACGCCCGCGCCCCCGCCATTCCAGCATCCGACTTTGATTTCGAGACATCCAATGCCAAGTTCCACAAGGATGAGCTGGCCAAGGAGGTTGGAAAGACTGATGATCACGAGGAAGAGGAAGAGGAGGAGGTCGTCATCCCTCAGGCTGAAGAGTTTTACGATCGTTCAAAGTCGTTCTTCGACAATATTTCCTGCGAAACCAAGGAGCGTATGAACAACTCTGACGCTCGCAAGTATGTCACCCCCTGTCCCATGTCTTTTGTTTGGATCCATTTTTTTTCAAGTGGATTGAGTATTAACGTTTTTTTTATTGCTTTAACTTGACATCCTTCTAGCCAAGGAGGAAACCGCCTGAGTATGCCTGAGAGACGCGCCAAGCAGTCCGAGGAGCGCCAATTGAACTTGGAGACTTTTGGTCAGACCTCGGTTGACCAGGGTCGCTTCCGTGGCGGATACCGTGGAGGTCGCGGCGGATACCGTGGCCAGCGTGGCGGTTACCGTGGCGGCTACAACCAGAGCGGCGGCAACATGTATGGAGGCCGCGGAGGATACTACCAGAACAACAGCCGCAGCAACGGATATCACCACAACAACCAACAGGTTCAGGGACAGGGACAGCCCCAGCCCCAGCCTCAGGCATAAAGCTTGGTGGGTAGGCTGCTCGTGATTTTGTTTTTTTGTGGGCGTCCATTGCGAACACAGAGAGCACATGTGCTTATTTTTTTTTTCTCTCTATTTTTCTTTTGGTGTTCTTCTTTCGTTCTTCTCTCTTTACTTTTCTTTCTTTCTCTCTTCAATTACGTCTCCTCGATGTACAATAGCAATAAATGATTATGTCTATGAACTCATGGACGCACTTTCGTCTATCTGGTTTGTCGTAGCTGGAGTGGCAAATCAAACTTATACCCCTTTCCCTTGCCTGCAACCTCTCATTCTTGATGAGAAGGCTTCTCGCTGTCTCTCCTATTTGGTACATTGCGGGGCGTGCAATAACCAGCACCACATGGAATACGGTGGACATGTGGAACAAGGCGTCGATGCTCAGTGACCTCTGCTCAATTTAAGCTGAAGCGGGATGAAATTTTGGGGAGGGATCATATTGCAACAGCCTAAGTTCTTATTTCTTGCGATATTTTGGGCGTTCAACACTTTTCTCTTTTTTCATTCCATAACCTCACACCTCCACCATCCAAAAGGCAACAGGTCGCCACACCTCCACACCTCTCATCAGCACTTGCCGATTCCATTTCGCGGAAGAAGAAGACATTCTCTTGTCATAATGTACAGCGACATGAAGAGGCGCAACCCAATCGGGGCACCGCCTAATTCTCGCTTCGAGAATGACTATGACCATCAGGATGACTACAAGGGACAGCACCACCATCAGGGAGGCATGCATCCTGATCACTATGCGCCCAACCCACTCAAGCCTGCATTCCAGCAGCATCACCCGTCATACCACCGGGACCATCCTTCACATCATGGCTATTACCGACGCGAGTACTCCTCCAATAAGGTCCGTGAGCTTGGAAGCTGTGTGGGTTGTACCTTTGGAATATCTGTGGCGCTTTGCAGGCTGCTGCTTTTTTATTGCTCGGGACTCGATTTGGTTGCTATGAGCATGATGGACCATATGCTATTCCCGCTCAATGTCGTCATATATTTGGTCATCTTTGGGAAACTTCACGAAAGCGACGCTTAAAAAGTTTTCTTTGTTGCTAACGCAGTTAATTAAACCATTTCCTTCCCTTTTTGCATGATAACTAATAGTACATCGCTTTCTATCAAAAATACGACACCACCATCATTCCATTGACCCTGACCCTGCTGTCGTTCTGGACGCGTTTCCGGGATATTAAATCGTCCGACTTTGTGGTGTGGGACGAGGTAAAGTCCCTTTCACTTTATTTCTCTTATCGTCGAGCTTGATCTTTTTGATCTGGATGGATCCTCGATCTGGGTGCGTTTGTATTGAAAAAAAATAAAAAAATACTGACCATGTTTGTTTTTGCTCTGACCTGAACGGAAAACATAGGCCCATTTCGGCAAGGTAAAGAAACACAAAAACACAAACAAACAAACGCATTCTGGGAGTCTGCACGACTAGGGCAACCGCCTTGAGAGAGACCGACCCGCGAGCGTGATATTTGAGCTGGGTTTGGTAATCTGCATTGAAACATGTAAGGATCCTAATTGTTTCCTTTTGTTTCCTATTTACCCTACCTCTTGCATCTCGGGGTGAATAGTTTGGATCGTACTATATCAAGGGACAGTTCTACTTTGACGTCCATCCACCACTGGGCAAGATTCTGGTTGGACTTTCAGGCGCTATGGGAGGGTACGACGGCTCGTTCGACTTTGGATCTGGAACCAAATACCCCGAGATCAACTATGGATTCATGCGCATCTTCAACGCCTTCTTTGGCGCGGTCATGGTGCCCCTGGCCTACTACACAGCAGAGGAGCTGCACATGTCTCAGATTGCCTGCGTCTTTGCTGCCGCCTTGATCCTCTTCGACAATGCCTACTTGACAATCAGCCGCTTTATTCTCCTCGACTCGATGCTGCTCTGTGCCACCTGTTTTGTGCTGTTCTGCCTGACAAAGTTCAAGAATGAGCGCCACGAGTAAGTGTCGGGTTTTCATGTGGAGTATATGTTAAATGATGTTCTCATTACTAATAGCTCTTTTGCTTGGTCGTTTCTTAGTCCCTTCTCGATTGACTGGTGGTTGTGGCTGGCCATGACTGGTGTGGCCATTGGTCTCGTCTCGAGTGTGAAGTGGGTTGGCTTGTTTGTCACTGCATTGGTTGGATTGGTGAGTGCCATTATTGCATCGTGTCTGGAGCCTTATGTATCGCCATCATCTAACACATGTCTGTCATTAATAGTACACTATCGAGGAGCTTTGGGATCTCTTTGGTGACTTGAGTCTCCCAAAGACGACTTACCTGAAGCACTGGATCGCAAGAGCAGCTTGTCTGATTGCATTGCCATTCGCTGTCTATGTTGCCTCGTTCGCACTTCACTTTGCTATTCTCCGCAACAGTGGGCCAGGTGATGCCCAGATGAGCTCTCTCTTCCAGGCTGGACTGAACGGCAACGAGTTCCGCAAGAACCCATTAGGTATGACCTTGTATTTTTTTAAAAAAAAGTTTCATCTATATATACAAAGATCTCCATCACCTGACTCGGATTGCATTTTTGACATAGAGGTGGCGTTTGGATCCAAGGTGACAGTCAAAAACACTGGCTATGGCGGCGGACTGCTTCATTCACACGTTCAGACGTATCCTGAGGGATCTGGACAGCAGCAGGTGACTTGCTACCACCATAAGGACAGCAACAACGAGTGGATCATTCAGAAGCTCGCGGGCGTGGCTGAGCCAGAGGACATCCAGTCTGTCAAGCATGGAGACGTTGTCCGCTTGGTGCACGACCAGACCAAGCGCAACCTGCACAGCCACTCGATCAAGGCGCCTGTCACCAACAGCCAGTGGGAAGTCAGTGCATACGGCAATAACGAGACCCGAGACCCCAATGATGCCTGGATTGTGGAGGTTGTATCGGAGCAGAGCAGCCATCCCAAGAATGGTGTGTTGCGATCCCTGACAACCAATTTCCATCTCCGCCACCGCCAGCTGGGCTGTCTTCTCTCGGCCGAGAATGTAAACCTGCCTCAGTGGGGATTCCGACAGATCGAAGTGACCTGCGACCACCGCAACAGGACCAACTCACCCTTTTCGACCTGGAATGTTGAGCAGCACTGGAATGACAAGTGTGAGTGGAGCATAACCATCAAACAATATGAATCAATCATGACAGATCAGCTGCGGTTTACTTATTGGCGTCTTTTTTTTTTCTAATCAAAAACTTAGTGCCCGAGGGCGGATACGCTCAGTACAAGTCATCGTTCTGGAGGGATTTCTGGCACTTGAACGTGGCCATGATGACCTCCAACAACGCTTTGATCCCCGATCCCGACAAGGAGGACGTGTTGGCCTCCAAGCCTGGTCAATGGCCCCTTCTCGCCGTGGGTCTGCGCATGTGTGGATGGGGCGATGATACAATCAAGTTCTACTTGCTCGGCAACCCTATTGTCTGGTGGGGAGGCGCCCTGTCGCTGGCTGTTTTTGCAGTGACTGCAGGTGTTTACATTGTCCGCCGCCAACGCAAGTTCCAAGACATCTCGCCTATGGAGTGGGACCAGTTCCAAATGACGGGCAAGCTCCTGGTGGGAGGGTGGTTCCTGCACTACATTCCGTTCTGCATCATGGGCCGCGTGACCTATCTGCATCATTATTTCCCGGCGCTGTACTTTTCGCTGCTGCTGTTTAGTTATGTGCTGGACCACTTTTTGGCACGGGCCAGTGCACGCACCAGGACGATGGTGTGGTCGGTGGCGTTTGCGGCTGTTGGGTTCACGTTTTTGTTCTTCTGGGACGTGTCGTACGGTATCCGGGGGTCGGCGAGCGAGACGATGAAGGCGCGTCAGTGGCGCGCGGCGTGGAATATTATTGACGACCACAAGCCCAACACTGCTTTTTAGATCAAGGGAGAGTACTTTTATCAAGTTTTGTATCTTTATTAAACAGAAAGAAAGAGCTATTTCTGGGACCAACCCATTGGTGTTTGAGTGGGTTCGCCTTGTTCTGCCCGGTGCCTGAAAATAAAATAAAATGTGAAGACCTGCGAGCACGAACTATATTAGCCTTGCGGAGGAAAAAAAAAAAAAGTGGGCGTGGAGGTGCGTTTTTGTCACCATCCTTTTGTGGGAGAGAGAGAGAGAGAGAGAAAAGGCTATTCATAGGGATAGTTCGATGAGAGCCCCGAGCTGGACTTTTTGGGTGTGTGTGCAAGGGAAGAGGGGGATGACGACGATGACGCTGAGACATGGGTATGCACGACATGCACGTTTACATGAACTCGTTGTGATTGTCGCGAGCTACAACTCTAGACAAGTGCTTATCGTTCGCTCGCTCCCGTTTCACTCTGATGCAAGGCGATCGCTTTCCTCAGGAGTTGAAGGGAGATGGGGATGGAGGCGGAGAGAGATAGACACTCCTTCCATGTGGCGCGCAGCGTGCTCAGGAACCGTCTTGTTGGCTTGTTGAATCTTCAACAACGAAAAAATAAAAATAAGAAAAAAAAAAAAAAAAAGCTCGCAAGCTAAGCCAGAAATATCCCACCACAGCTTAACTCAGCCTCGCCATCAAAGCCCTTTGCAGATCGCCTTTTTCGTTTTTGCTCAATTGGACCGGTAAAGGCCATTTCCTGCCATATATGTTTAGTTTTGTTTGGTTATTCAATGTACCCGTATTCGAAACTGACAGGGGATTGCGTGGCGATGTTGTTCCTGGACTTGGATCAATTAAGAAGAGGGAGGGGAAGGCAAGAAGGAAAGGGGTGTATGGGTGTGTTGTGTCCCGGTGGACCAGTGGCCCGATGGAGGTTGTCCAACTGTTCACCTTTGCGTCTTTTAGTGTGGACATTGCGGCCAGTGTGGGTAAACAAAAATCTAAAATAGGCATAAAGGATCGAGAAGCAGGGGTTGTTCATGCTATTTGGATGAATTGGCGGTGCAAAAGACACCGAGAGATTGAGCGAGTGGATAGAAACCCAACAATCACCGTCGAAGGCTCTTTCTGTGATGGCAGTGCCCCTCGCCATCTCGACCCAAAGCAATCAGGAAAAACACACATACTACACAAATACGCCCACCCACATCACATCACCCTCCTCACAACCCTCTTTCCACTGGTCTCTGTGAGTACAAGTGCTCCAGCCTCGACCACGAGGGCGGTGTCTGTTCTCTCTCTCTCTTTCTCTTTTGAGAGTCAATGCTCTCAAGGCATCAATGCAGCGTGTTTCTGTGGGCGTTTGCGTTTGCAGACAGACAGGGTGTGCTGAGTGGGTGAGTGAGCGAGTGCGGGTTTGTGTGCGAGGGCGTGTGTGTTGTGCTTTTTTGCGGCCTTTCTAAAAATAATTTTTCGACACAGGGACAAAACGCTTTGCGGTGGGTTCGATTCGACTTGCTTCGAGAGGAGGACAAATAAAGAAAGACAGAAAGAAGGGCACAAGGCCAAGGGCATCCCTCCATCCTCTTCCTCTTCTTCCTCTTCATTCCTTCCTTCTTCAACCACCCTCCTCGCTCGTCCGCCTCGTCCCGTCTCCATCCCTCGAGAGAAAGCACCCCCATTACACATCGCTCTCTCTCCCTCTCGTAGCAGGACTTCAGGACCCCTGCACCCACTCACCCACCCGCCCTCGTACTCAGCGCACAAAGAGAGACAAATCATCCGGAACAAGCTCATCGCCCCCCTTCTCTCTGTTCATCCAGACAACTCTTAAAGAAAACAGCAGAGCCACCCCTCCATCCTCTTGCTCTTCTTCATCCACACACACCCTGTTATACCTTAATCCCTTACTCGCAAGAATGACGAGCATCAAGAGGTTCTCATCCCTCCACACTATCCTCTGTCTCTCAACAGTCGTCATCATCTTCCTTGGCTGGTCCAACTTCAGACTGCAAGGTGAGCAAACAATAACAACAACGACAACAATGACAGCAAGCCGTGCCGAGCAAAAGGAAAGAAGGAAGGAAACAAGGCGAGGACAAGCAAACAACGCAGAACATGAAGAATGTCAGGATCAGGGATGCAAAAGATGAGAAAGAGTCTAATTCTGATCAAGGAAAAAACAAGGAGGCTAGACTTGCTTGGAGCTTCTCTGGGCTGTATCCTTGGAACCACCGACATGGCCCCGACTCTACTTGCGACCCGAGCAACTCGTTGGCACCTCGTTTTCGACTCCAACTCCCAACTCCTCAACAACTCCCGACTATGACACCACGCCCGAAACATTGGTCTATTGTTTTCCTTTATCTTTGATCTCGTTCCTGTTTTACTAACCTCTACACTTTTTTTTTCTGCACTTGTGTCTCTCCTTAGAAAACGACAACACGCCATCAGGATCATCGTCATGGTATAATAACAATAACAACAACAACGGCCATAATATCGATGACAAATATCTCAACCACAACTACCCCGAGTCAGAGGCCAACCTTCCCTTCGTCTCGGACAAGACCACCTCCCCCCTTGAGACCCTCAGCAAATCCTTCACCATCGTCACCGCTGCTTCGTCCAACCACTTCTGTGCTCTCGAGAGTTTCCTGTACTCCATGTCCGAGGTCCTCGACGGTCTTGAGAGAAAGGAGCTCCGCCCAACACTCGTCGTCTACAACCTGGGCGGCATGACAGCCGAGCAGATGGCCCAGCTCCAGTACCTCAAGGACGAAAAGTACATCGACGAATACAAGACCTTCGACTATGCCGCCTACCCAGATTTCTGGGACATCACCGTGGCCCGTGGCGAGTACGGATGGAAGGCAGGCATCATCCAGGAGGTGGCAGACAAGTACAAGGGACTGATCCTGTGGCTCGACTCTGGCAACATGCTTGCCCTCGACTTCTTGCGCTACCTGCCTGGCTATTTGGAAAAGTATGGATTCTGGAGCCCTCAGAGTTCGGGCAGCTTCAAGCAGTACACTCACCCAGGCCTGCCACAGTACTTTGGTGACAGTTTGGAGAACTACGAGGGCGAGACCAACTGCAACGGCGCTGCTGTGGCGTTTGATGCCTCGAACGACAACATCTACAATGGTCTGTTGAAGGAGTGGTTCTCATGCTCAATGACTAAGGAGTGTATTGCGCCCACGGGATCCTCGCGCACGAACCACCGTCAGGATCAGGCAGCGCTGACGTATCTGGTCAAGAAGATGGGATTCGCCGAGCAGTGCCGCCACTACCCCGAGCACTATGGCGTCACAGTCCACCAGGACAAGGTCTGCCGCGAGAGGATACGTGCGTACAAGATCATGAAGGGCCAGAGTGAAAGCGAAAGCACCGAGGCTGAGGAGGACGAGGAGGAGGAGTAGATCATTTTTGCTTTTACCATTTAATTGTTATTTCTTTTTCTTTTTCTTTCTTTCTTTCTGTATATCACACGCATCATAAAAAAAACAAAAGAATCAGACACTCTGTTTTGTCTTTAATGAGTGTGCGCTGGATCCTTGCAATCCTTGCTGCTGGGATGGGGTACAAAGACGTTTGTGCAAAGATGTTTGTACAGAGCATGAATTACCGGTCATCGCGTCTCACACAGGCTTACGCATGATTTTTGAAGGCGTACTTACTCGATCCGGCGTTCTTTGATCGCACGGGCGTTGTGGCTCTGGAGATTCATCAAAGCATGCAGCTGCTGCACACCGATACTGACCGGGGTCTGCAGCACGCTCCAGATCACGTTTTCTGAACACGGGAGCGTGGTGATCGAGCCGTCGTACTCCTAGCGCCGACCATCTTGCCCCCGACCGTGTTGAGCAGCGCCCCAAAGTCGTTGTTTGCCAGCACTTTGAGCGCCTCGGCATCCACGGGGATCGGTGGTGCCCACTGGTGGTTTGTTGCCTCGACAGCCTCACCCGAAGCCTCTTCCTAGCCCTTGACCACATCCGGAAGGGCCGCCTCAAAGTCGGCGTCTACTTCAACTTCCACCTCGTCCACACTTGGGCGTCGTCGTCGTCCTCACCATTGTGGGTTTGGTCGAGTTCTTGATCCTTAGCCACCTCACCACTCGCACTTCCGGTCGCGAAGACTACCTTTCCGCTTTGTTGTGCATCCATCGTACTTTTCCCCTCGATCCCCCAGATCCTCGTGGATCTTGCGATGCAGATTCTTGATCCACCCAAAGAAGGGAGCGTCCAAGTACTGCGCCCGGATCAGCACGGACACAAACGCAATCTGCCTGTCCGTGAGGGCCCTTTGGACCAGATGCATCTCAGCATCAAAGTGGCGGTGTTGTGCCGGACCTGGTGCTGGCCCCAGGACTTCGACCGCGTGACCGTTGAACTTGACGTGGGCGGTATCGATGCTTGAGTAGTCGAAGAACAAAGAACACGTATTGCAGGTGACTGTGTTTGGGTGAGTTTGTGTGACGACAACATAAACTGGAGTAGAGGAGATGAGCATTTACACCGCACTCGTGCTCATTTGGCTGTATCAACTTTTTGACAGCTAAAGGTGCTTGTTGTCGTGGTTGTTGTTGCTCGGCTGTCACAGAGGCGACTACTGTGATGGATGCGATCGTGCTGAGGAGGAGTCTCATCTGGGCCCGGCCCGGCATTCTTTGAAAAAGCGGGAGAAAAGAATAAACGAGCTTGGAGCGAATTAGTTTTGTGATTTTGTGAAAGTGAAGGCCGGAGGACGGCAAAAAGAAGAAGCGGCAGCTACTCCTGCTTGTTAAATACCCTAACCATTTGTTCTTCTTCTCGATGCATTGGCAAACTAACAAAGAAAAGAGCGAAAGGAGAGAAGGCGCGATGCTGTGGAAAGAGTAATGAGATTCCTCGACTTCGCCACATTTTTTTTTTTTTTGTTCTTCTCTTTACATCGTACCACATTCTATTTTTCGCTCGTTCTAGACACGCCAAGCATGAACCAAAAAGCAGAGCTGAAGGCCGCTGGACAGAATACCGATCTAATTACTCTTGCGACACGCTTACCTCAAAGCCTTTGCTTTGGCCGACTGTGCAAGAACAGATGGGCTTGAGTAAACCTTTCATCCGTTTAACTACCAGTTTTCGACAGTGTACATTCGTTTTTATTTTTTCTATTTCATGATAAAATGGTGCGTTGTAGACAGCTCTTGTTATAATGGGTTTATAAAACCCCGGATACTCTATCCATCCTACGCCATAAACATTTTTTTTTTTTTTGCTTATTTAGCGAGGGGGCGGTCTTGGATGAAGCGCGCGTTGTACTCCTCCAAGTCAACCAGCGCATTGTACTGCTCCAAGCCCAAGGGGATGGTCGTCTTGACCACGTTCCAGGCAACGCCTTCAGTGCATGGAGGCATGGTCAGCGAACCGTCGTACTCCCAGCGAGGAGCAAAGGTACCAGTGGCCTTGATCAGTGGCGAAAAGTCAACCTTGGCGACCTTGTACTTGATCTGCTCCTTACCCGCCTCCTGGGCGCCCGTCTCGGGGTGCTTGACCAAGTAGCCGTGTCCAGCAGCGGCAAGGTCGACCTTCTTGTCCAGAGCCGTGACAAAGTTGAAGAAGGGGTTGGCCTTGGCCTGGACCTCGAGCAAGAAGCCCACAACAGCGAGCGCGCCATCAGCGGCCTGGTGGACCAAGTGGAGCTCACCGTCTGCGAAATGGTTGTCGATACGGTGCTCGGAGGGGGTGTGGAAGTGGAAGTTGACCAGGTTGTACTTCTTGCCCTTGACAGTGATCGAGTTGGAGTTGGAGTGGTTGGGGCCATACTTCCATTCACACTTGACGGCGTGGCCGTCAAAGCCGCAGAGGACGTCACGCAGGGGCTTGTACTCGATGGGCATTTGCTTTTTGACCAGGGTCACGTAGGGGGCGCCGAGGGAAATATCGATGGGTGACTGGCGGTGACCGGTGCCGCAGACGCCGAAGAGGGGGTCAAGGGTGCCCCAGTGTTGAGGACCGGCGTTATCTTGACCATACTGGAAAGTCAAGAAGACAAGAAAAAAAGAGAGACGTTGATTTTATAAATAAACATGCGACTCATGTAATGTGGGCATGATGACAGTCGACGTGTGTTGTTGCACGCTACTAGTCGTTATGGCTGCTGTGCTATATCATTATTTTTCAGGAAGAGAAACACTTACGGTCCAGTGGGTGCCGGCTGCGGAGGAGGTAGAAATGAGGGCCGAGACGGCGGCAACAAAGGTCAGAGAGAACTTCATGTTTGAGATGGTACGTTGTTTGGGCTATATGTGGAGAATGAGATATTGAAGAAAGGCAGAGATGAGATATCTGGAGAAGGAATGTGTAACAGTGAAGTGTTCGATGTCTGTGCTGAGGGTGCGTGTGAGTTTGAGTGCGTGGTTGAGTGTGTGTGTCTGTGTGTGTGAGTGTGTGTGAGTGTGTGTGTGTGTGTGTGTGTGTGTGAGTGTGTGTGTGTGAGAGTGAACCGCTAAAAAATGAAAACACGGAATGGGATGTAGGACCATTGCTCTATATATACTGAATAATGCTTTTTCTCAAAGATGGCACCATATGCCAGGCACACACACACTCATCCACATGTGTGTGTGTGTGAATGGGGTGAGCCAGCCCCCAAACAACAGCAACAACGACGACAACAACAATGCCAATATGCGGTCCTGCCTTCTATCCTCCCCTTCCCCTGCGAGCAATAAATTGTGATGAACGGATGGACAAGGCGTGCATGTGTGGCCCTTCGTTTCCGTGTGAGCAATATCTCTTTTCTGCCTTGCAAGCTGCGTTGGCGGAGGAAGTATTCATGTCAGGTACTCATTCTGTTGCGCTAAAGTCCAATACAGTTCAAATGTCCGTGGTGATGTTTGTTTGGGTCGAAGTGGGTCGAGATGGGTGTGGTGGCAGGGGTGGGGTTTGTGGTCGATTAATTGGGCAGTAATGTTCTATAAATGTCAAACATGTTGACGAAAGTCGGACAAAATGACCATCTGCACACGAAGGGCTTATTCGCCCATTGCGCACCGAAAAAAAAAATTGACCGCGTTGACCAGGTGCAAAACTGACCAAGAAAAAGTTTCACTTCCGCACATACACACCACCATGACCAACCTCCCGAAAATAACTTTCACTCAAAGCCTTTGGGCAAAGAAGAATAGCAAGAACACGACCAAAATATAGGCAGGAGGGAAGGAGGGGGCTTAACATAGCAATACCACTAAAATAGATGTTGAACTGCCTCACGTCTAGATCAATACATGTTATACGCGACGTGCTTCGATGGGCACTGAGGTGAAGAAAGAGCGCCATTGGCATCCAACAAAGTTCAACAAGGCGAAAAAGAGAGGAGAAAGCGCTGCCGGTATAAACAAGTGTAAAAATGAAGGGACGCCCTGATCTAGGGCATGGAAGGCAAGAGGCTTGTGGTGGATGTTCTTTTTTGCTTACCTGATGTGTGTTGGGAGAATAGAGAATGGTGGGGTGACCAAGGCGGTGTGTGGATTGTGTTGGTGAGGATGAACTGAGAGAAGGTGGTGAAAGACAAAGAAAAAGGTAATGGAGGTGGAGGTGCGACATATTTATATGCGATTGTCAGACCAATGGACCCCTGTACCTAACAAGAGTGTATCCATGGAAATGGACAAAAAGAATGAAAGGAAGACTCGAAAGAACATCAGCGCAATGAAGAGAAACCATAATGTAATAAAGTCGTGTGCCTAGATCGTTTTGAAGGGGTTGTGGAACAATAATATGGCACTGGCAGGGCATTGCATGGGCAAAGGAAAAAGAAAAAGAAGAAAAGGCTCTGTTCAATTACCTCAAAGTAGGTTGTGTATGCACATGGCTTTACCGGGGACAAAACACAAAGAAAAAAATACGGAAAAAAAGAAAACATCATTCCTAGGAACGAATGGAAACGATGGAAACGCCGGACGCTCAAAGAAGCGCGATGCCAAAAAAAGAAAACCTCCTCCATATATTTTCGCCTCATAGACATCCTCATCCCCACTCTCACTCTGCAGCATTTTTACACACTCCGACCCTGGACACATTCGCGCAATTGCGCGTTTGCGAGAGTGTACATCCACACTCAATGATTTTAGCTGCCAAACACGAGCGTTTTTCTAGCGCATTTTTACTAGTACAGTCTCTCATCCTTGATGATGTCTCTATGTCTCTATGTCTCTGTACCTTGTTCCTGACTCTGAAAATAGAAAGATGACAAACGCGGTCTCACAGGATACACGTGTTGCCCCCAGTGGGATGTGCTGCGCATGGAGATTAGGCGATCCCATCCCCGCGGAGACATGGCTATGGTCCATGCCCCAACTGCCAGTTTTTTTGTTCCCCTGGCCTAAACGCTGACCTGCGGGCGTGCATACCTGCGGGCGTGCATAAATATCCTATGGTGCAGGATTAGTTAGTGTAAGTAAGCCAGATGAGATGCTGCATCTGATTTCAAATTCATCAAAGTCCAAGAGCCAAGGCAGGGGAGGGATGGAGGACAGGGATAGAGGACAGGGTTGGACAAAGGGGCATCTTCACTTCTCAACTCTGGAATAGATCTGGACCAGATGTTTGCGGTTGGTTCACGACTTTTGCACTCTAACTGGGCTTGGGAAGTCGTGGAAGAATCCATAGGTCAAGTATGAGAAGATGGATATTGGTTATTTGTTTTTCGTGTTGCTTTTGTTCTGATTTGTTTGGTCACTCGGTGCCTAGAATATCCTAGAATCGATGAAGTAAAAACGTCCATCGAGTAATCCATGGCAGATACAAAACAAACACAAATAAATCTTTGGAAACGCGATCAAACACACCACAAGTAGGCTCCAGATACTTCCGTGCCGTATTTAGCCCCATTGGCTCTATCCCGTATTTCATTTGCCAGCCACAAGGGTTGCGTTTTCTTTGTGAAACAAAAGAGAAAGAAAGAAGAAAAAGGAACAAAAAAATTGGAACCCGCTGCAGATGGGTGTTCATCATTTTTGATGCTTAGTGTGAAACTTCACAAGACTGTCATCGCGATCGCACCCCGGGGATGCGGAATATACCAGGTTACAACACTGGCGTAGCCGGGACTATTCCCTGCTTCTGGCACACACCCACAAGTTGTGCGCATAGCGAGATTTGAACCTGTCTATCCAGATGTTGCTCCCCAGTGACCTAGACCAAATCGGCACGTTCTATGGCTTTAAAGAAAATTCCTCGATCCTTGGAGCGCTCAACCCCCTACTCCTACCCTACTCTCATCCTACTCCCACTCATGTCCATGGTCATTACATTCCATTTCGCTCCACCCATCACTCTTCCTTAATCCAGACCAATCATTGACTCACACTCTCACACTCTCAATCATTCATGGGACTCCGCCCACATCTGCTCAGCCCTCGACTCAGCCATTCTACTCGCGCCTGTTCTCTTCCCTCAATCCAAAGTCCACAATCAGTTAGCATGTCTGGCGAAATAAAAAGACAAAACAAATGTTGCAAAGAGAAAAGCATCACTTTTTGTTTGTCGCACTCAATCTAAGAGCTACCAGGTGCACGAATTTGGTGGCGTATGTGTTGACTGATTACGAGAAAATGAGGGTATATTTTCAAGCACCCACCCCGTTTCACCAACCTTCTTCCATCTCATCCCTCTATAGTGGCCAGGTCAAGACTCGCGATGAAGTGTTGGTTAGCGGTGCCAGGGGAGGCACCGGTTCGATTGCAGTGCGGATTGCGATTGCTCCAAGTACATCCGTTGTGAGTATCTGTCTCCACAGCTAATGCTGACCTGTCAACCACTTGGTATGGTTGATGTCCTTGAATACTAATACCAAGGCAAGTGACACGAACTTGATCGGTGTGGACTTGAACTGGCGACCAGGTTGTAGGAGCAAAGCATTGTGGACTTAGTCACTCGCGCAATATCTTTGATCACTTTGAGTTTGGTGAGTTGATAGAGGAGCCAGCGTTCTCAACTCATGTTGTGTGATTAGTTAAGGCACCCAAAAGCGTGTCCAGCGTTTCCATGCCAAGCACACCATGTATATGTGCATGTATTGCTGTGATAGATAGTCTCCATCTTCTCTTGACTCTGTCCGGCTCGATTCGAGGCATCGGAGTCTTGCAAGATTTGCTCAAAGGGCGCAAACAAGCGCACAGGGCGTTCGGTGTCCTCGATCACCATCGGTAGGCCTAGTGGCGTGGACTACACAAGCAAGTGAACTCGCAATGCCATTGTTTGCGGCCCAGGTAGGCAAGCAAAGTGAACAGAATTCGCTTCGCGGCTAAATTGATGGATTAAGGTTCCCGCCCCACCCATTTTACGCTACTTTTTCTTCCACCCAAAGGGTCACGGTCCATCCTCCCCGCAAGCCAAACTGGCCGCACAACGCTGGCTGCAGTCGTTCGCCGCCGTCGTATTCGAGGACAGGTACGGAAAGCTGTTTGTCTAGTCTCGTCTTGTCTGGCCAATGACCGTTTCCGGTCGGCTAAAGCTTTGCCCCCTTTTTCCTTTTTTGTTCGTACATATTTCTTTCTCGTCTCTTTCTCATTTGTTCACTTCATTTCTCGCACTCCATCTGAATTAACATCCTCTTCTAATCAACCTCATTGTCCAAACATGGTCGTCTTCAAAAAGTTCAACCTCGACAAACAAAGTGTCGAACTCCCAGGAACGCGTGTCCAAGGTGCCTCAGGTAACACACCATGCATGGTCAAGTGACCACAAATGTCACTTGCTCTTGCCCTGTATGTAACAAGCGGACTTTTCCAACTCTCCGTTGTCATACGTGGATACACACCTGATGCTGTTTACTGCCTATTTAGGTCATTATCGACACTCCAATTATGTTAATGGGCTGGTTGAGCATATCGCTGATGCCCCTCATATCAAGACCCTTTACGACCTCTTCCAAAACTGTGAGTAAAAGCAAACAACATGCCAAGGCTATTACCATGACTTTCTTCTCTAATTGTCGCGGGAACTGGTGGACTAAACTTCCGATCGCACCGTCATTGCATCATAGCTGTAACAAAATACGGAGACCGCGAGTTCCTTGGACATCGTCCCTACAACATGGTGGCTCAGACATACGGCGGCTACACCTGGCAAACATACACCCAGATCAACCAGCGAGTCAATGCCTTTGGCAGCGGACTGATGCACCTCAACGATGTCATTCTGCAGAACCCACAGCTGAACCGGTGGTCCCTCGGCATCTGGGCACTGGGCCGACCCGAGTGGTACATCTCGGAGATGAGCTGCAACTTTTACAACCTAGTCTCTGTCGCCTTGTACGATACTCTTGGACCCGATGCAGTCGAGTACATTGTCGGTCACGCAGAGATTCCTGTGATTGTCTGCAGTGGTAGGTTTTCAGAGGGATCTCTCAAGATCCAAGGTCCATGTTCTGGACGCAAATTGAAAAACAATACCTTAACGATGTGCCCTTTTCTATTCTCCTTAGGCAACCATGTCTCGACACTCCTGCAGAATGCCAGCAAGATGCCTGGACTTCGGGCGATCATCAGCATGGATTCGTTGCAGGACGCGGTCCCAGTCCCAGGAGCCACCAGCCCCGCTAGGATCCTCCGTGCATGGGGCGAGGAGAAAGGGATTAAGGTCTACGACTTTGAAGAGATTGAAAACTTCGGCGCCGAGTTCCCACGCAAGCACACACCACCCCATGAGGACGAGGTGGCCTCGTTGTGCTACACCAGCGGAACAACGGGTCAGCCCAAGGGCGCCATGTTGACCCACAAGAACTTTGTCGCGACAGTGGCAACCAATCGTGAGGGCTTGTGTCTTACCCCCGACGAAGTTGTCATCAGGTACGCATACAAATAAGTCACTTGCTCGGATCCATGAAAGTATGTATGTATGTATGAACATAACTGACGTATCTCTTCTTGTGATAGTTACTTGCCCCTGGCTCATATCTATGGTCGTGTAGTGGACACGAATGCCACGTATTCAGGATGCAAGATTGGATATTTCCGTGGAGACGTTGCATTGCTCATGGAGGACATTCAGGAGCTGCGTCCCACTTTCTTCCCAACAGTCCCACGTCTGTTGAACCGGATCTACGCCAAAATCGTCGCTTCCACGATCGAAGCACCCGGTCTGGTCGGCGCCTTATCTCGCCGTGCTGTTGCTGCCAAGCTCGCCAACTTGAAGGCTGGCAAGGGTGTTCATCATCCAGTCTGGGACCGACTCATTTTCAACAAGATTAAGATGGCCCTTGGTGGACGTGTAGAGGTGCTGTTGACTGGATCAGCCCCGATTGCCAAGGAGGTCCTCAACTTTATCCGCATCGCATTCAGCTGTGTTGTCACCGAAGGCTATGGTTCCACTGAGGGAATGGCCACAGCAACCGTTACGCTTGCCGAGTAAGAACGACGGCATTTTTTTTTCTTTTTGGCGCTGCTATTCTTTTGCCATTGCGTGCTTTGTGTCTGTTATTATCCATGGAACTAACTGGCATCTACGAATTATATCTCATATGGATCTTTTAGTGAGTATATTCCTGGCCATGTTGGTTGTCCTCGTGCCGGCTGCGAGCTCAAGCTTGTGGATGTCCCAGAGATGAACTACCTTGTCACAGACAAGCCCTACCCTCGTGGTGAGATCCACATCCGAGGAGCTACTGTCTTTAAGGGTTATTTCAAGGATGAGAATAATACCAGAGACACTGTGGACTCTGAAGGCTGGCTTGCCTCTGGCGATATCGGATTTGTTGATCATCGTGGATGTTTCACCATCGTTGACAGAAAGAAAAACATTTTCAAGGTATGTTCCAATGGAGAGTTCTTATCGAACACAACAACAACAACACCAACAACAACAACAACAAATTGATACTATTCACTATCGATTCACAATTGTATAGCTGGCTCAAGGAGAGTACATTGCGCCAGAAAAGATCGAGAATGTCCTAGTGGCTCGTTGCAACTTGATCCAGCAGATCTATGTTGACGGTAACTCTCTAGAGAGCACCCTGGTAACCATAGTGGTCCCCGAGCCTGAGACCTTTTTGCCCTTTGCGAACGCCCTCACTGGCTCCCAGGTTGGACTGGGCGACCATCCTGGACTTGCCAAACTCTGCCAGAACCCGCAAGTTAATGCTGCGTTCCTGAAAGAGCTCGACAAGGCCGGCAAGGCGGGCGGCCTGCGCGGTTTTGAGTTTGTGAAGCGAGTGCACCTGACCACGGACGCCTTCTCGGTCGAGAACGGCATGATGACACCGACCTTCAAGGTCCGTCGCCCACAGGTGTCAGCACACTTCCGCGAGCAGGTGCAGGCTATGTACGCAGACATCCATGCGACGACCCCTGCTGCGAGGCTTTGAGGATGTAAATTTAGTCTATTCGAGAATTGGTTAGGCAAACCTGTACATACGCGGTAACACCACGGATGAACGTAGTAAACTTGCGACTTGCATCTGTTTTGCGCATCGTTTCTCTGGATTTTTTTTTCGAGTCCGCATTTAGATTTTTTTTCTTCCACGTGAGACAAAACGCACCCCTGTGTGAAAATCAAGGCTCGAAAACAAAAGAGGAAAAAAAAAGGTACCTTGGCACTGGGCAAAAAACGAGCTTTATCGTGAAATGCTTGGCAACCATCCCGCTTTCCTTGGCACCGAGGGTCTAATGGGTCTATTGTTGTTTATTTGTTTCAAGAACATGGAGATTGCAATTGTGCCGAGAGAACTCTTCTTGTGCGAGGGTTCAGCAGGGCAGGTACTAGCCTCTCTGAACAATCGGACATGGGCCCTAATCAGTGACGAAGGGTGGACACGCAATAAGAGAAGGTAATGGAAGTCCCCTCCCAAAAAAAAACAAAAAAAAACATGGACACTTCGGGGAAGATATATTGCCGGGTGCCTGATATTCATTCGGTGCTGGAATAAACAATCCCTGTGACTTTTTTTATTGCGTTGGTCCGTCCATGGGATGGAGAAGCAAGAGTCTCCCCGGGAAGACATGCTGTGCCTTTTTTTTTTTTTTTTTTTTTTTTGCAACAGGGCAGGAACACAAGGGTTACCATATTTGTGCAGTCTTTTTGAGTCGTCACTCATTTGCTCGATCGTCGTCGTCATAAAGAGAAAGCTCAATATTTTGTGCGTGTGCATTGGGAGACGGGTGGCATGTGGCTGGCTAGGAAGGATGATCCACAGAGCCGATGGTCGAAAATCGATCGCATTGAATATTGAATAGTCGAGTGCCTGTCTGTGGACTACCGTTGTTCCTCTCTCGCTCTCGTTCCTTGGCCAAAATGGTGGACCAGTCCTCCGGCGGAGATAATTATGTTTGAGCTGTGCCCGTCTGCCTTTTTTTTTGTCTTTGCATATACTTCCGTCCTGGTAAAAATGGACACTTCGATGTATATATAAAGCCCAAAAGGGCGAACGAGCTCCAGAACTTGTTTTTCTTTTAATTTAACAACTCCACTCTTTCTTTCCTTCACACCAGAAGTGAAAAAAAATTTAAATATACCCACACCATATCCCGAATCCAACTCGATCCCCACTCTCTATCAACAGACATCTTTACATCACATCCACATCGTTACACATACAACAATCCATCCTCTAATATCCACAAATTGTTGCAATCATGGTCGTAAAAGACGAGTTCACAACCAAAAAAAAATCTCTCTCAATTCACATCGACACAACGGCACAGGGCCCTCATGGAATGCCACTGGTGTATGGCTCTTCATCAGGTTCCATCAAGGGATCGGTTCACTTTGCATGCAATTACGACTGCAAGGGCCGAGATATCATGATCATCTATGAAGCATGGACAGAGACTAGATGGACGAGTAAGTATCCTAAAGAGCATTGATCTAATGCATACACATCGAAGCAATCCCCCAACTAACATGCAAATGTACTTTACCCTCTTCTTCTTTACAGCACTTGAGAACAAAAAGACGGTGAATCACTTGTCAAAAAACATGTTCGGGAACCAGACCTGGTCCTTCCCTCTCATCCATACCAAGGCGAATGGATCAACAGTCGTCGGTGGCAACTATGTGCAAGAGTTCGACATCCCACTGGTCCCACAGGATTCAACATCCCTTGACTCAAGTCGCCGGTCGATCGAACACGGCTCACGCTTCTCACGCAAGTCTCGATCCTCTTCCTCTGCCTCCCGCTCTTCTACATCTTCCATCTCTTCGACCTGTCCATATCTCTCTTCTTCACCAAGCTCTGCTTCATCGTCCTCTTCTTCATTACACGAGACTTTACGTCCCCAATCGACACCACTCCCACCATCAAGCAACCTGTGCCCAGAGTCAAGGGTCAAGTACACCATTCGAGCTGTGCTCCAGCGACCCTTTCCAAGTTTGTCGAATTTCGAAGCTTCCCAAGAAGTATGGGTCATCAATACCCCGACATCGACCGCACCCGTTTCACAAACACTCACCGAGTCGGTTTCAAACGCCTCATTATCAACATCGCCAGTGCCATCGGAGCCTACAGTACCCTTTAGATCCCTCTCCACGCCACTTCCACCAAAGCCTGAACCAGAAGCAACTCCACAATCTAAAGAAGAAACAACATCTACAAGCAAAACTACAACAGCCACCACTACAGCAAAGACAGTAACAACAACGTCAACATCAACATCATCGTCACCAACCTTTTACTTGACCATTCTGGCACTCCTTCTCGTTGCCTTCGCACTCAATTCCTTCCTGTCTTCAACATTGGCACCATCCTCTGCGAAAATCACGATCTGAACCTGCTTTTAACGCAACGACCCTTTCCATTCCTCGATTCCCACGCTTCACGCTCCATTCACACATACCACAGTGTGTCCATCGGTTTCGTAGATCTCGCGATCTAATTATACCCCACCGTCCCTTCCCACCTATGCATTATTTTTCTTCCTTTTTTCTTTCTTTCTTTCTTGCTTACTTCATTTCATCTTCTGGGATT
>KN042419.1:2502657-2547538 GCA_000739165.1 Podila verticillata NRRL 6337
TATGCTCAGCCACCCAGAACCGGTATTTTGGAGCTTTTATAATGCTTCAGCCAAAAAAAAAAAAAACAAAATAAATCACGTGGTCTATCCGCTGGGCGAGCACAAGTCAAGTCCACACCGACCACTCCCATTCCTACTTATTCTCTTTAATGATCTACCCACACACACACATACACACAGCATCGATCGACCACCCCGTCAATAGATAGTAATGACCTTTTACGACACACATAATGATAATAAATGACAATAATGACCCCAACGTGCCAGTTTAGCATTCAGTCTGCTAGGGGCGAGGAAATGAAGGTGGGGTAGTTCAGTGCAGTTGAAGACTAGAAATGAAAAAGGGGTTCTTAAAAGGAATAAAAGGGGTAGTGGACTTCCGATGCGAAGAACAGGTTAGCACAACACACGAGGAGAGTTTTGCTTGGCAGCAGCAGCGAATAGCAAGAACTCCAAAAAAGAAGAAAGAAGAAAAAAGGCAAAGGAAGGGGGCGAATGATCCATCACTATTTGAACTGGAGGCTGGTGCACCCTTTGCCTTCCGTAAATGGAAATCGTATAGGCAGGAAAGACCTCGGTGCGACGCGTTCTGTGTAACCGAAAAAGGAGACACGAAGAAAAAGTGGTGGCAATACTCGTGCCCCCCTTCCCTAGATTCTAGATCCTCGGAAGTAAAAGGAGTTCATAGCCAAACATGAAAAAAGTGGAGAAGGAGGGTGGGAACAACAAGAAAGTGGATAAACGACCTTGGGTGGGTGGACCCTTCCCACCCAAAACAGCGAGAATGGGGAGCATTAAAACAAGAAAGAAAGAAAACAGAAAAAGGAAACGACAAACGCAGAAATCTCACCCTGCCAGCAATTGCGCCTTGGATCAAAACATCGAAAAAAAAATAACAGGAACAACAGGAACAAGGGCAATTCCAACATAAGCAAGTGCAAATCGATATTGGGAATATCGTGGTAAACGAGACACTCTATGTTCAAGGCAATATGGCTCAATCCACTAAACATTCATTCTTTCGTCGCTCCCCATTTCAACTGAAGGTGCATTCTTTTTTTTTTCTGTTTTCTGTTCCCACTTTTTGCCTCGCTTCGATCCCCACAATCGATACCCTAATATTACAGCTAATTTTGCGCTCCACTTCACATCATCACCTCAAATTGTCCTTCTCGAAGCTACACTTTCCGTTGCATTCATCCAACCACACACACGCGCACACACACATACACACACTCACAACACTCGAACACATACATACATACATATATATACACACACACACAGACGCGCGCGCGCAAATCGAACATTCTTTATTCTCTCATCACCACTTTTTGCAACTACTGGTCACCGAGTTTTACAACCAACGGACGTGGACCGACCGAGTCACTCTCCACCTTGGCGCAAAACAACCCAGACAGTTTCCCAACCATGGCATATAGGTGCAGGGTTTTGGTAGACTGCTCGCTTCCTGTAACCCGAATCACCGCTCCGGCCATTTTTTATTTTCTTTGCTCGACACCATTTGGGCCAAAGGAATCATAAAGCACAGATTACCAACACCGACCAACACTTCACCATTCCTGCCTTCTAGTCCACTGTTTTCTTCTACCTTCTCCCTCCTCTGCTCGCCAGTCCTCGACGTCCACTTCGCATTATTTTCGATTTTTTCACTGTCCTGCCTCGACCATTGCCCTTGTTTGACTTCTCCAGCCTTCAAACAGTTCTCTGTTCTTCCATTCCCTGTCTCTTCCACTCTGTTATAGCCTCTGTTTCTTCTTTTGCCGAATAACGCACCTTCCCTTTCTCATCCAGGCTCGTTCTCTCTGTGTCTTCTCTCTCTCCCCTTGAACTTTCTCCTCCTCTTGTTCCTCTTCCTTCTTGTTCTTGTTTTCTCTTCTCTCTTTTGTTTGTTTTCTTTTCTGTCTTCTATCTCCTCCCAGCACTCTTCGTCCTTTCTTTCTTCCTCTCTTTTCGGCAAAGGAGAACACTGAAAGGTGGACAGAACCCCCACCAAGCTTCTCTTCGCCTTCCTTCCCATCCTTCCCCTCATTCTCCTTGTTCTCCTCACTCCTCACTGGATTGTCCATCATCCGACGTTATTGTTCCATCAAACGCACCCCGAACCACGCCTCTCTCCTTCTTCCATTCAGGGTTGAACAAGCACGTTTTTTTCTTGCGTCACTCTTGCGTTGGGACGCAACCTACATCCACAGTGCAAACAGAAGAAGCAACGACGGTATCCCATCTATTCACTCAATTCACCCACTCGCCGTTCTCGCCCTCATCCTTCCCGCCTGCCTCTTCCTCCTTCCTCCTATTACACACCCTGGCGCTCCCACTGCACTCACCTATCTCGCGAATTATTCCAGTCTCCATCTTCCTAATATAACTTTTCTAATTATATTAGGCACCCCCATTATCACCATCTCGACCATCGACCATCCTCCTTCCTTCGTTTGCATCCACGCTTACCCTAACCTCCAAACACTTTGATTGCACCAAGTACCTCAAGCTCCATTACTCATCACTTGTTGCCTCGCTGCATAACGACTGACCCACCCCCAGCCTAGAGCCCAGTTTTTTTTTCTTCCTTTTTCTTTCTTTTTCTTTTTCTCTTCGCATTTGTCCCGCCACCCCCTTCGTTCAACCTCACAAAGGCCCTGTATCCCACTCTTTTGCCTTTTCTCAACGCTTTTTTGTTATCTTTGTCCTTTGCACGTGCACACCGACCCCCTTCGCTTCTCTCCATCCCACTGCCCCCTCCCATCACCCCCTACTCCCATCGCCCCTACTTTTCTCAAAAGTTTTCTCCGCTCCATCACCACGCCGTTATGAACACCGTCAGTCAACCCGACACACGAACCAACCGTCCAGGAGTCAAGGACGACCAAAGTTCTCAAAAGCAGCAACACCAAAAGCAGTCTCAACATCACTCTCACCAACAGCCACCACCACTACCACCACCAGAGCAACTATATATCGCAGGAGCAGGAGCATCGTCATCGTTCTCAAGCAGCTCCCGATCCAGTAGCGGCTATATTTACCCAACGGAGGCTTCTTCGTATGACGAGTTCTATACCAGCACTTCTGGCACGACCACTTCCACCTCTCTCCACTCCCACTTTGATCATGACGACTCACCATCAGGGGACTTTCTCAGTTACGAGAAGAGCCTTGCTCGACCCTCGTCCCTGGAGACAACAAAGGACCCCACCTTTCCAGAACGATACTCTGTACACTCACAACTATCATCGTTTCAGGAGCGACACCCTTCTGTACAACAACAACACCACCACCAACGGTCGTTTCAAGATCAACCTCAACATCACTCTCTTATACAACAACCAAAACCACATTCGCATGACGATTCCTTCCACTCTCAAAAACAAGTTGCACAACAACCACAACAACCACAACCACAACCACAACCACAACAACCACAACCACAGCAGCATGAACAGCAAGAGCAAAAACGCACACAACCTTCGTTGCCGACCTCAGACTACCATGAGAGGATGTATGAGAGTGATAATGATGGTGATGACGATGACGATGACGACGACGAGGGCTTTGACCTGGACCTGGACCTAGACCCTGAACAGCTACAGCATCCACTTTTACTTGAACAGTACCACTCACAGCAAACGACGTCATCGTCTTCTTCCACTCTGCCCCAACAAGTCCCCCTACCCTTCCGCCAACAACATCAGCAACAACAGCCACAACAACAACATCCACGGCCGCAGAGTTCACATGAGTTCCACTCCAACAACTTTATCACTGAAGAAGAGTTCCTGATGCTAGCCGAGGACTATCTGCTCTCACTGTCGCCCAAGAAGCGCGAAAAGGCTCTGCTCTCCAACATCATGTACCAAAAGATCCTCATGGTCCTGCTACAGCCCAAGAACACTCAAGTCTCGACGGCGCAGTTCCGGTTTTGGGCCAAAAAAATGTTTACCCTCTCCACAACAGCTACGCACCACATCGTCTGCCACGGTGGCAAACCTGTCGCGACCAAGGAGTGTCTTTACGATGTTTTGGTGTATTGCCATCGTAAGAGCGCCCACGGGGGCAGAGACAAAACGTCTGCGGAGGTAAAAGTTTTTTTTGTTTTAGTGAAGTATTGAAAACGAGATGGTCCAAAGACACAAAAGACTAAGATGATAAATATCCCCTACCTTGAACCAACTCTTTAACTACTTTGTGACATACATAGGTCCGACAACACTACTCCTGGGTACCTAAGGAGCTAATAGCACGATTTGTGAAGCACTGTCCGCTGTGTTCAAGCCGCAGATACAGTCTTCAAAGACCCCTCTCGTCTTCTGGTGTACCGAGTGGAAGCATGGAGTTTTCCAGTAGTCAACAGGGTCGAGAATCTTCCCAGTTCCAAGGTCCGGGCACTGAGTTTTCGTCGTCCAGCTACCCCTCCAGTCAGTACCTGACTCACGCTTCCCATCATGGGGCACCTTATCCATCTTATGAGGCCCAACATCACGTCTTTTCTCAGTCTCGTCAGCTCCAGCAACATCCCCGTCCAAGCTCACAGCAGACTGTCCGACAAGAGTCATTGCAAATGAGTGGGGCATCTCTCCGGCGGTATCATGAAGTGGGACCCTTTCGACATGGCTATCGCCGTTCATCACAATCTGACGCACTGCCAGTATCGAGTCGGTCCGTTCTGCAAAGTCCGTATTCGAACGATTCCTATTCCGGACGAGACTGGGGTGGCCGGAGCCAGTTCGCAGATGAGACAGGCCCAGGCGATGAGAGCGATAACGAAGATGATCTCCTCATGCACGACGACAACGACTTTAATGAGCCAGATGAAGACTCTTGGCAGCGGAGTTTTCTGAAGCACCACCACCGAGACACTGGTCACAGTATATCGTCAGGAGGAGACTTTGACGACGACGAGTTCACCCCTAGCGGCATGGTGGGTATCCCACAGGAGATCCGGCCGTTCTCTGGTGCACCTCGCCGTCAGCCGCATCGAGCCGCCAGCTTTGATCTACATTATGGTCTTCGCTTACAACAGCACCAAGGTCCACTATCGTCGAATTATCATCACAGCCATGGTCAAGGGCCCGGGCCCGGGCCTGGACCTGGATCAGGGTTACCTTCCCAAGGACAAGAACTCAGACAGTACCCCGATGCACCGCTGCCTATGGCGCACCATCCAAACGGCCACTTGATCCATGGCCGACACCCGATCCACAATAGGCCTATGTTGGGTGCTGGGCTCGAGTATCCAAGGTACACGAGCGGCTCTAGCACAATGGCATTTTCGCAGCCTAAGGCGAGCCATCATGGGTTGCATGGCCCTTGGGGCATTCTGCAGCGGTCGGTGTCGTCTGGCCTTGACTATGGTACCTTTACGAGGGGCGATATTGATGGCCCACGGGTGGATGATCCTCCCGACGAGCATCCAGGTGCGAAGGATGCTCGGGAGCAGATGGAGAGAGAGGGCGACAGCGCCCGCATGGACCAAGATGAAGTAGAGCATGGGGCGGGGTAGTTGTGCATCCTGTTATTGATTTTTTTTTTTGTTGTTCATGTTGTTACGATTCCCTATTGTACAGACTCCTTAGACCATACCCAACCTAGCATCTCCTTCTCCTCACTAGTGCCTACACGACAGATCAATTTTCATTATTCCTCGACTTTTCTCTTCATTAAAGACCTGTAGAGTACACTGTTCTCTTCTTTTCTCCGCTTGCTGCACAGGAGTTGAGCTCTTTTGACAAGGGCGGTAGTTGCCCTTTTTGTTTTCTGTGTTGGAATCTGATTTGCTCGCCACCAAAATCTGGCTATCGCGAGTTTGTTTCCAATTTTGCCACCATTTTTATATTCTCTGGTGCCCCATTGTCGAGGGCCGATTCTTTGCCTTTGCCTTTTGCCTCGCATCTTTCAGCGTGTCTGTTGGCGGCATCATCACACTGTTCTGTCAGCGCTCGCCCGTTTTATCTCGAGTGCAGAGTCGAGAGTGTGCAAAAAGGGGCTTTGTTCAAATAGGGAGGGCGGACCAAAGATTTAGAGAGACAGACAAAGGGGCTGGCCATGACCCACTGCTGGGCCGCATTGTTTGGTCACTGAAGTCCGATCGATGGGCACAGGTGACCATCCCCAACCCTCTCCTTTCTTTTGTAGTTGCGTTGGCGGTGTTGTGTGTATGTGTGCACTCCCAACCATGCGCACGAACTGTGCCCATGACGAAACGTTCCTTGTTTTTTGAGGGAGGAAGAGTGTGTGAGTGTCTACTCGTGCAAGGGCAAAGTCGTGGTTGGGTTGGTAGTTATCCCACATTTTTCTTTTTTTTCTTCTTCTTTTCCTTCTTTACATTCCCATTCTTCCTCATTACTCCATTACTCTTTCCTCGATTCTCATTTTTTTCCAATCCTCAATTCATCTCATTTATCAACATACATCCCCCCCCTCCCTCTCGGCGTTCGCATTTCCCAGGCAAACAACAAAGCCCGAGTCTAAAAAATGTCAACAACCACCCTCGCAGAACTATCCATATCCCTCAACCACGTCCAGTCCCTGTTGACCCAGATTACGGCCGAGGTCAAGGTCCTGAGCGACGGAATTGGCCGCCTCGTCGAGGAAGAAGAGAACGAAGAACTCGAGGCCGAGCTCAGCTACCTCGATGTCGACCCTTGGTCCAACGTCAAAGACAAGGACAAGGACAAGTCCACTGCCAAACTCACCAAGGCCACCGTCGACGAGGATGGTAGTGGTGGCAGTAAGAGCCGACGCCAGAATAGTATCCGCTCACTGCTCCAGCGAAAACCTTCGACCGTCAAGGACGAGACCAAGGCCCTGGCACGGATCCTGAGTCAGAAACGTACCAACGCTGGAAGTGGCAGTGAATCCGAGAGACTACAAACTGGAGATGGAGGGCAATCCAAGCAACATCAACAGCTGCAGCAACAACTGCAGTACCAACAACAACAGCTGGCAGCCGCCTCAAAGTGGTCGAGTGTGAACTTGCAGGAGCAAATCATTGACGAGGACTCGTACTCGGAACGTAATTCACCTCCACCACCCCTGGGTGCGAAACAGGAACTCGAGTTCCTAACAGAGTCGACCTACAACACCATCAACTCGATCTCGTCGACCTCGTCAACCTCGACACCGCAGCACGAGGCCGAGCGGGTGCCCCACAAGATCACAGTGCAGACCAACAACATTCAAAAGTACTCCCTGGCGATTTCTAAACCCACTTCTACCTCACAGTCGCCAACACCTGTCCTGACGTCTTCGGCGAGCCAGGGCTCGATATTGAGCGCCATGAACAACTACTCGCAACTAGGTGGAAATTCGTCTGGGGCACCCCCGTTCTGGCGGTCGTCGACGGTTCCTAACACGAGTAGTTTTGTGGAGGGCGGGGGAACGTCTCGTCCTGGCTCTGCGAATAGCAATTTCAGCGCGGATGGACAGGTTCTGAGACCAGGAGGAGGAGGAGGAAGTGCAACGAATGTAAGTGTCCTTTGTGTTAAGGGACCACAAAAAAACAAAGCCGGTTTGACTTTTTGCTTTAACTGTATGCTACTTCTCAACTGAGTCTAGACCATAAATCGACGATCGATGCAGTCACCTATGGACACTGTCAGAAGCACATTGGATAGTCATATTCTTCCGACAGGAGGCGTCAAAGATCGATACCCAGTAAGAAACGTGCTTGGAAAGGATACCTGAATGAATGTGTCCTTTCGCCTATTTTCCTTCAAAGCCTTGACAGTTTTTTTTTTCTATATATGTATTTCCAATTTACAGCCATTCAGGTCGGCGTCCCAAGGTGTGATTTTGCATCCTCCAGTGGGCCGTGATACGGTCAAGTCAACTTTCACGGTTGTGGCTCCACAGGCGCAAAGTGCGGCCCAAGTAGAGAAGGTCGAGTCAACAGACTGCTTCAGCAAGCTCGGACTGACGCCTGAGCTCCTCCGAGGAATCTATGCATACGGGTAACATTCGAGAAGGCTATGTGCTTCAAGGAGTCGTCAAAATCAAAGCTAAGAACAATAATATTAATATGACACTTCTTCACTTTCTTCCGGTTTGGTTAGACTCAAGATGCCTTCGATCTTGCAGCAGCGGGGCATTCCAATGATCATGACCAAGCACGATGTTCTGATTCAGGCCAAGCCCGAGGTAGCCAAGACCCTGACCTATGCTATCCCTTTACTCCACTTCTTGGCCCTGCCTGCGACATCGATCCACCCACAGCTCATCATCCTGTGCTCGAACTACGATCTTTGTATGCATGTCCAAAGAGTCCTTCTGGCCATGGCGCGGTTCATGCCGACCATCTCGTGTCTAATCTGTGCTGAAGGCAGCAGTGCTACCTTGTCTCTGGGCACCATATCGACCACTCAGGTGAACGTTGCCAGGTTTGGTGCAGCGAATGGAGGCCGAGGGAGCTCAACCACCAATGGCGAGGTCCAAGTAATTGCAGCGCATGTTGTGATTGGAACTCCAGGCAAAGTGCTTAGTCTTATCAGGTCCAGGCAGATCAGCACAGCGTCGCTCAAGGTCATGGTGCTCGAAAACGCCGACATCCTGCTCGCCCCACCTCTCAAAGAAGCCACGGTCAGCTTGCTGTCCATGGTCAGAGAAACCCCCGCGACGAACACAGCAAATGGCTTGGGTACAGGGGCCGGATCAGCCTCGACGAGCTCGCTACCACTGGCAGCGCCTTTGATTTCGCCTCCAAATTCGGGGCCGACCTCACCCGTATCCATGGCAGTGGCGGCACTGAACGGAAGGATCATTAACAATTCTGGATCGGGGCCTGGATCACGCTTCTCTTCGTATGGCGAGCTTTCGGATAACAACAACAACCCTGTCCCTGTAGGACGGCCACGGTCTGCTTCGAGTGCGACTTTGTCGGTAGTTCCGAAATCAGGGACACTCTCCTCCTCTTCTACGCCCTCCCCCACAGGCAACTCGTCGCAACAACAACAGCCGCAGCTCCTGTTCTTCTCGGCCGAGGTGCCGCCTTACATCCTGGACTATGTCGCACAGTACATGACCCAGCCGACCAAAGTGCTTGTCCGGGGTCACGAGCTGACCCTGAAGGGGATTCTGCAGTTCTTCAAGTACATGACGGTCGAGGACGAGGAGTGGCGACTAGAGCTGCTGTGCGAGCTGCTGGAGGACAGTGGCGCGAATCGGGCCGTGGTGTTCTGCAACAGTGACGACTCGGTGGAGCGCGTAGTGCGCAAAGTGCGGGAGCGCAAGGGCCTGGCAATCGGACTGTACTCGGACATGGACATGTCGACCAAGCGGACAGCATTGGCCAAGTTCCGAGCCTCGGCAGCGCCGGCATACTTTGTGATGTCGGACAGTGCGGCCAAGGAGATGGATATTCTGGCGGTGCCGCTGGTCGTCAGTTTTGAGATTGCGAGTGTCTCCGGCTATATCCCACGGTAAAAAAAAAGACAAAAGAGACGTCATTCTTTGATTGTAGGTGTCTGCTGTCAAAGAACATGGACCACTGACCGATGATTCTTTTCTTTTCTTTTTTTGACTGCTTCTCGAAATAGTGTGAAATGGATTGATCGTTCTGGAGGCAAAATCGGTGTCAAGGTCAATCTTGTAGATGGGCATCGTGATGAAGGACAGGCACTGCGGGCGATCCAGCAGCATTACCGCACCACCATAGACGATATGCCGGTAAGTGAATTGTCTTGGTTATTCGTTCAGCAAAAAGGCGCATGTCGCCCCAGGGCTCTGACACTGTTTTTTTGTTCCTGCGTTTTTTCACTATGTTTAGGTGAGTATCGCCGAGTTCATTGTGAACTAATATTGATACTGACTGATGGGAGCACGCCAAATATATATTTTTGTTGCAATGATGCTGGAACACACTTAAATAATAAAATCATCACAGCTCACACAAAGGCACACATAGCAAAGAAAAAAAACACATCTGTGGGCCTTGTGTGAGATGCATTCTCTCCTTTCATCGTCATTCAATCCCATCAGTTGAATGCACTTTCACAATTCTTTGGTCAGCTCATTCGTTGCCGAGACAAGCTATCAAGAAGAAAACAGCCAATAGTCCGTTGCACCAACCATGATGCCCCCTTCCAAGAGTTCAAAGAAAAGGCGACTGTTCCTGCAGGTATCCCTCTCATGTCGCATGTACTCGGAGTAGTACAAGCCAACCAACCAGCAAAGGAGACACCCGTGGGCCGTGCGAGCAGACCACCCTTCCCCCCTCTGTGTGCACAGACACTGCCTAGGAATATGAAGGGGCGCAGTACCCGACAATCTTGGCCCGACTATTGTGCCGGTGAACACCAAGGGAGGATCGACTGCAGGAGTTCGTGTTTTGTTCTGCAGATGGAGAAAGACTGCCGCAGTCGGTCGAGGCCAAGCCCCGATTGACTTCGCCCCGCCATTTTCCAACTTGTTGAGGGGAAACCAAGCAGCTGTTAAAAAATAGACAGTAGCTGGCATCGGTGGTGTGCTGTCTTGGGGTTGGAACTGGAAGATGGATGGTGTTTGTTTTTTCGAAGTGGATGTTGACTTGACTACGCCAGGCAGATTTGGTATAAAATGAACGTCTTCTCAGCCATCTCTAACTCTTCAACCAAAAATATGATAATTATTTCCAATGAACAGACCACAGGTCTCCCCCAAACTGAAATTGAGGTAACAAAGAACACCCATCTTCGACCACAACGTTGAGCATGTGAAAACATGCTGGCCTTTAACACTTACTCGGTCTTTGGTTATGCCTCTCATTTTCTAAATAGTCCAACTGGGACGAGGTTGTTGACAACTTTGACAACATGAATCTCAACTCGGATTTGCTTCGCGGCGTGTACGCATACGGGTACGTCAACTTTTCCGAAGCCACTTCTCGCCGTAGAGACCACCACTTTGGGTGCGAACTGTGTCAGTTTTAACCCTTCCTCTAAATACTTTGTCTCTGCCTACTAGATTCGAACGCCCTTCGACCATCCAGCAGCGCGCCATCCTGCCTGTCATCAAGGGTCACGACGTGATCGCTCAGGCCCAGTCCGGCACGGGCAAGACCGCCACTTTCTCCATCTCGGTTCTCCAGAAGATCAACCTCGCCAAACTCCAGTGCCAAGCTTTGATCTTGGCCCCGACCCGCGAGCTCGCCTTGCAGACCCGCCAGGTCGTTCGCACCCTCGGCGACTACATGGGCATCCAATGCCACGCCTGCATCGGCGGTACCCGCATCCAGGAGGACCGCGAAGCCCTCGCCAAGGGCGTCCACGTCGTGATCGGCACACCAGGCCGCGTTTACGACATGATTCAACGCGGCATGTTGAAGACGGATGCGATCAAGATGTTTGTCCTGGACGAGGCGGACGAAATGTTGTCCCGCGGATTCAGGGACCAAATCTATGATGTGTTTCAGCAGCTGCCTCCGGCCACCCAGGTGGTGCTGCTGTCGGCCACGATGCCCAACGAGGTCCTGGACGTGACGAGCCGGTTTATGCGCGACCCGATCCGAATCCTGGTCAAGCAGGATGAGCAGACGCTGGAGGGGATCAAGCAGTTCTACATTGCGGTCGAGAAGGAGGAGTGGAAGCTCGACACGCTGTGCGACTTGTACGAGACCCTGACGATCACTCAGGCGGTGATCTTTTGCAGTATGCGCCGCAAGGTCGAGTGGTTGACCGAGAAGCTCCAGGCGCGCGATTTCACGGTCTCGGCCCTGCACGGGGACATGGTGCAGGAACAACGCGAGGCGGTGATGAAGGAGTTCCGATCGGGCTCGTCGCGGGTGATGATCACGACGGACCTGATGGCGCGCGGAATCGATGTGCAGCAGGTGTCACTGGTGATCAACTATGACTTGCCGGCGATTCAGGAGAACTACATCCACCGGATTGGACGTGGCGGGCGATTCGGACGCAAGGGTGTGGCGATCAACTTTGCGACCAAGGAGGACGGGCGGGTCCTGCAGGAGATTGAGCAGTTCTACAGCACTCAGATCCTGGAGATGCCCATGAACATTGCGGATCTACTCTAAAGCAAGAGTGTGAGAGAGAAAGAGTGAGGAGGCTCCAGGGCTCTTGATGGTGTTTATCCTTTACATTCTCTCTCCAAAAAAAACCCCCCTTCAATTTGGAGGTTTTGTATTTTTTTTTTTTTTGCTTTTGCAAATGATTGGTTGCTCAATGCCATGTAGCACTCTTTTTTTTTCCTTCCGTTCTTGAAAATAAAAGCAAGTATCAGTTCCATTGTGTGCGCCACTGCATCCGGTCTGTTTAGTATTGAAATGCCAAGGAAAGTTTCAAGAGTTAGCACGACATAGACTGCGATCTTGCCATCAGAATACTGCAGGCAGGGATGCTCAAATGTTTAAATATGACCTCTTAGATCGATCCGATCGATCTTTCTCGCTTCTTCATAACTGATCTCCTCCCCTCTGCTCCTCACTGACACGTTTCTATCTCCCGCACAAAGTACCCCCCACTCTCAGGATGATGTTCGCGGAGTACGACCATGAAGCACAGAATCGTAAGTTTCCCACGCGCGCCTCTATGACCAGTAACAACTAACAATTTTTCATTTTCTCCCCACACCTTAGCCTCAAAGAACAAACCCCTGCGGTAAGTATTATTTTTCTTTTTCCCTTATGCGTCCTAGCTTGTCCCAAGTAGATGTAATGAATATTTGCCATCGGCTCATTCATTTTTCAATCTCGGCTTTTTTTTTTTTCACACCGCACGTCCCACCTCAGTCCGACACCGAAAACCAAGCAACCTTGGAAGGGCTGGAGCAATACTAGTTGACTGTGAAAATAGACTTTTGTAAAAAGGATGTTATGCTCAACATCCTTCGCACCATCCCCCAACAAGGCGTTCCCGGATCGCGATCACCCGCAATACAATCTAGGCTGTAGAAGAGCTTCAACATTTCTTATCGGTGGCTATCAAAGTCGATGTCCTCTTGGGCGTTGCAGCCGATCCATCCACGCTAGAATCGATACCGAAGAGTACTTTGTTCGCAGTGTGGGGACCCCCCATCCCACGGGTAAACATATTATTATTACTCTTGTAATGGAGGAGGACGAGACGAAGTTGCTGGGATATGTGGAGAAGTTTGAATATTTTAGCTTCCTCTTGAAATGAATATGTCAATCATGCCATTTTTGTTTGGTTGTGTTGTTAAAGCATGGGAAGGATGCAGCATGATGAAAGTGATGTGGTTTTGCGGGCGTCACTCCTGTGCAACGCTCAGACTTTTTTTTTTCACTCTCTCTCTTCTTGTTTGCTTGCTTTGCTTATTTGTTTATTTCTTTGTTACTTTTCTTTTCTTTCATTCTCGCAGGACAGTCCGAGGGAGGAGGTCTCCAAGTTCTATGGGAAGAAAAAAAGCGAACGAAGAAAAAACAAAACAATAAGCACCCCTTCCACCATCCACGTCGTTCAACTGTCCGCAAAGTGTATTAGAAAGAAACAAGTCGCTCGAGAGATGTAGATTTTTTGATGGAAAAGGTTTTTATTGAGAGGAGATATAGAGGCTACTATGAGTCGTCAGAACCCTAGGAGGATAAGATCTGGAAACAGAAAAGAGATAAAGAGAAAATAGATAGCAGCTAGCAAGAGTAGGACTCAACAAAATAAGAAAACAAAAGATAAATGGCTTGGAGGAAAGACCAAGAGATAGATGGCTTGGAGAAAAGACCAAAAGAAAGAGGAGGACAGTCGAGAGGAGATTGGAGATTGGTGGGGAAAAGTGTTGGTACAAGATGTGCGCTATGGGTTTGAGTATTAGAGTACATATAAAGTAATACAGAAAATGCCAGAAAAGAAAGCAAAGAAAAATGTATGCGAGTGGGCAATGGATGCAAGGGGATGCAAGGGATGCGAGGAATGAGAGTGAGTGAGTGAGCGGGAGAGGATACTTCATGTCTACCAGACACGGTCCTCAGTGCCAAAGTAATCGGGCGCATCCGAGTCGTTGTCGTCGACACCGCGGCGGGCGCTCTGGATGACTTGGAGCTTTGTCTTCACGGTCGCGTGGCATGGGTTGCGCAAGTAGCGGACCGTGGGTGTCTCGTTAAACTCGACACCTTCGCCCTCGGAGGGGATGCCCTTAAGAGACGTCATCGCAGCCGTGGGCAGTCCAAGATTGAAGTTCATCTCGCTGGCATCGACCGAGTATCGGCGCATGCTCTTGAGCATTCGACGGCGGTTGGCGTTCTGCTCGAGGCGGCTGGGGCTGCCTTGGTTATTGAGAAGGTCTGAGAGCAAAGAGCGACGAGGCGCAGGCACTGGGTTGACCTGGTAGAGGAGAGAGAAAAAAAAAGTGTATGTTAGCTACCCATCTCTCTCCCTGGAATGTTGTGCACAGACACCATTCCTTCTTCTTCTTTTACCTTGACCAGTTTGCCACCCAAAGATCCAGTGGTGACATTGACGGTGGCACCCTCGGGTGTCTCGGCCGCTTCGGTTGTGGTGGCTGAGTTGCTGAGACAGGCACTGGAGAGGCTGCGCTGGAGTTGGTCGAGCGAGATGTCGCTCTTGCGCTGGCCATGGCGAGAAGTGGAAGGTGAGGCTGAGGAGCTTTCGGTGGAGGCCTCCTCCGTGATTTCAATCGTGTCGTAGTAGCGACCGGTCGGGTACGAGGGCTTTTGGTAGTGTTCATGGTGCGAAGCGACTGCGACGCAGCTCACTGAACGGCGGTGATAGCTGGCCGGACTGTAACGGATGACAAGAGTCATTTAACGATCATTTTTTGGTGAGATGGAGATATGGTAGACGATACATTGTTGTGTGGAAAAGGGAAAATCGAAAGCATGGGTGAAGGCGAAGAGAAGAAACGAAAAGGAGAAAAAGAAGAAAAATTGTCGTTTGATTTGTTTTGACCGAGATTTTTTTTGGGGGGAGGGGGAGTGAGATATGCATGAACAAGCCAAAGGGTGAGCATGGGTTGGGTTAGCACGAGAATAGACCATGACCAATCCGCAGAAAAGAGCATGCCGGATAAAGCAAAGCAAAAAAGAATGACAAAAAATACAGCATCGACCATGCGCAGGATGGATGTAAACAGAACAAGAGGGCAATGGCGCATAGTGCAGATGTACGTCAACACGGAGAGAGCCGACCGAAGCAAACAGACAAACAAAAAAAAACATAGCAAGCAAAGAAAAGAAAAGGTACAATTGGAGAGAAGAGAAGAGAAAAAAAGGGACTCGATTAGTACAAGATGGCCAGATCGCTTTTCTTTTTTGGGCTTTGCGCATACGCAACAAACACGGTCGGACAGGTGCATCTGCAGGAGTGCATGGTAAAAAAAACCACCTACCCTTGGCGCATATTGTGGCTTGATCGCTCGAAGGGAAAGTGACTCTGGGCAGTGTTGACGAGCATTGTGGAGGAAGGAGAGAGGAAAGTGACAGAGAGGGATTTGTGCAGAAGGGGAAGATGTAGACGCGTCGGATAGGGAGAAAGATACTAGATGGTGACTAGGGTAGAGTGCAAATGTGTATAAAGGACAAAGGCGAGGGTAGAGTAGAGCAGAGTGGAGTGGAGAAGGAGATGGGTTTGTTGCTGGTAGCACGGATTTGAGTAGTAGGAGTCGATCAGGAGAAGAAAAGGCTTGGACGTTACTGCGATTGTCCTCTTGATGCAGGATTTGGTTTGGTGTGTAAAAAGATAGAAACAAGAGTAAATGGCGAGGATTCTGTGGTGTGTTTACTTGCTTTGAGGAAGGAGAGATGGCCGTGTGGGCGTGTGGGGATTATCCAAAAGACAAGCGGAGGTAATTAGAGACTGACAACTATTTCATGTGTTTCGAAGTTGAGGCAGAGTAATTTGCAAGTTGGATGCTAGTGTGTGTAGCTTTGTTGGAAGAATGAGAAGGATATATGAACGCTGGAGAGAGGCGTTGGAGAGAAGAGATAGTTGGGAGGAGGAGAGGGAGGTAAGAGGAGGAGGAGGAGGAGGAGGAGGAACAGGGAGGTAAGGCTAGAGAAGATATAGACAAGATAAAAGCTGTAGTTGAGATGAAGAAAACAGAAAAGGTTGGTGGGATTGGGCCACGTATTTATGTGTTTTTTGTTGTTTATTTGGGCTTGGTTGGATGTTGGTGTGTGTCACTCTCAATGCATATGTACGGGATCCTGAAGTGAAGTGAGGGCTCCAATTGATAATGGAGGGAAACGCTGTTGAGGGGGAAGAAGAGGATGAGATGCTGATGAGGACGAGGACGAGGACGAGGACAAACTAAACAATCCGAGAATAAACACAACACACACTCACGGACAACAATACAATACGACTGAAAAAAACAACAAGGAGGTTAGAAGTTCGCGACGACGAGTGAATTGAAAGGGCCAATTTATTGCAGCAGTGGATTGAAAGAAGAGTGAGTGACAGAGTGTTGGCACATTGGATCAGAAAAAAAGAAGGGGGCTTAGTGAGCATTCAACTGTCTTTTTTTTCTTTGGTCTTCTTTCATGCAAGGGAAGGGAAAAGGAAACACATCTTCATTGTTATTCAATTGGGATTGGGGGGATGCGCTCTTTCTTTGGTCTGTGAGATTGTGCTCAGTCTCAACGTCCAACGAACTGCTCTTGCTTTTTGATGACATTTGTTCGGGTTTGTTGTTGTCTCGAGGAAATAAACACACATTTGTACACCAAAAAAAAAAAAAAAACACGACAACAACAACCGTTGTTGTCATGTCTACTTAAAAGTCAAGTCCACTTTCACAGTGGTAAGGCAGTAGAAGGATTATCGGAGGAAAGAACCAAAAAAAAAGGGTTGACGTAGTAGTTGATGCCCTTGGACACAATAGCACTGGAGTGGATGAGAATCGTACAAGACAAAATATACAACTGGATCAATGGTTCAATCCCATGCAGAGATGCAAACGAAGATGATGGAGGAGGCCAATTCTACCTTTTGAGATTATGTCCGCATCCACTTCATATATCGCATTTATCATATTACTATACATTGCCAAATGAAGCGGAGGATGAAAGAAGGGGATGTGCCCGTGGACCGGCAAAAGCCTTGGCGCGCGAAATGAAAGGGATGATGGATATACAAGGGCACCAATGGCGAGCTGACAAGGTGGCAAGATGGCAAGATAACAAGACGCTCCAAGGCAAAGAAAGTCTCAAAGCATGCACCTCTGGAACCGGTACCCGCGTCCGATCTGTCTCTTTCTCTCTTTCTCGGCGAGTCAAAGGCATCTGTCGATGAGAAAGAAGGAGAGGACTCGGTGTACACAGCCGATAGGGCGACGGGGCAGGCATCCATGACAATGTGAACAACTGAAGGACTGAATGTGAAATGAATTACAGCACTGTTGTGGAGAAACAAATCAAAAAAGATAAAACACCTCACCTCTTTCTCTCTTGCTCTCTCTCTCTCTCTCTCTCTCCCTCATCCCTCTCTCATCCCTCTCTCTTTCTTTCTTCTCTCATCTCATACCCAAAAATAAAAGGAGGTCAAGTACAATACCTTCGATGCAGAAGATGGACACAAAGAAAGATGAGGAAGATGGGGAAATCTAAAACGTAAGGAGCTCGTCGCATTTGGGATTTGCTGTTTGAGGATCAAAGGTGACATGGAAATGGGCATGGATACTAAATTATCGTTTGTGTCCCTTTATTCTGATCAATTGTGGGGGAAGGCAGCAACAAAATACACCAACAAAACATGACAAAAGCAAACAACAAACAAACAAGCAGTAAAGCTCGCCCTGCCTGTCTGCCTTGCCTTGGCTTGTGCCATGGCTTGTGCCTTGTGCCTTGTGCCTTGTACCTTGTGCCTTGTGTCCTGTGCCTTGAGCTTTCCTTCTTTTGTCTGAAAGACAAGACGTGCGAAAAAAAAAAAAAAAAAAAAAAAAAAAAAAAGGTGTTGGCCCACCAAACAACAGGAAAAGCGCAAAACAAGGAGGTCGCACACCTCAAACCATCACACAGAACAACCACGATTTGGTACTCCAACCAACCACATTTGATGGTGATGTTTACGGACAATTGCACCGCCTGTGGACACCCCATCGCGTCTAACCCGCACCATCTCTTCGCATGAACAGTTGCAACAGGCGGGGGACGAGACAAGAACAGATCGCGAAAAAAAACGCGATCCGCCATGTACTTGTTCGAGAACTGTTCGTCGTGTTTGATCAGGAAGATAGACGACCTGTTGTTCTCTCCAGCTGTCTTTCTGTTTTCCTTTTCTCGCTTCCCTGTTGGCATTCTGTTGAGAAAGGAAAACGAAGGGGCTAGGACATGTCCTGCACCAAGCTCCCAACGCTAGATCCACAACGCACCATCGCAAATACAGTGCCGAAGAACTGTGCGGCATCCAATTGGTCCATGGTCCATGCAGATCTAGCAAGCCTTCATGCACCATCTATTGGTCTCCAAGACCTATTAATATCTGGAGACGGTGAACCGTCAATCAAATTGAATCGGCTCAAACGTGTGGGGCCAATCCAGATCCCAGATTGCCAGCTAATGCAATAGTTTTTGGACGCGTCTTCCATGCCATTTGGGGTCGCAGTAGCAGATCCTCATCCTCTATTTCGTCCCTTATCATCTTTACCTCGGTGTCTATCTTTCATTCACACCCTCCCACAAGATTGGGTGCCCTTTTCCTCTCTCTCACTTCCCTCGACTTCCCATGGATCTCCAAACCGGACAGGAAAGTACAGCGCACAGGGCCATTGTTAACAGGGGCATATCAACCACAGAAAATAGACAGTGTCCTAAGGTTTGGCGGGAATTGCTAAACTGCCAACCCGAGGAGGGAAGGGAATGAAAGGAGGGTGGGACATATGCAAGGAGTCAGCAAAGCAAGGGGTTGTTGAGTGTAGGACAAGAAAGAAAGAAAAAGGCCCTTTTGTTTTGTCTTTTCTCATGCCTTCCTTCGTTCCTTCCTTCGCGCCCTCCATTCACTCGCTTACTTCGCTTACTTTGTCACTCAATAGAGGTACTCTAACAGAGTGTTTATCTACTCACGCGCAAGATCCCGCTCCAGAACAGACGGGGGTGCGTGAGTGTTACACCGAGTCAGGCATGATGGGACGAGATGGGATGGGGGACATGCATAACGCATGCTTTGTACTTTTGCTTCTGCAGCTTTGTTTTCCTGCATCATCGCTCTGTCCCAACGGACAAACATTCGAGTCTTTGCTCCTGAAAAGTGTTTCATCTTCGCACCCGCGCTTCCTTTCCTCGTCGTCTTCTTTTAGTCCTCTGGTTCTCTTTCACTGTCGATTCTCGCGCTCAATGACTATGTCTATTTTTTTTTCTTTATTTATTTATTTACTTCTGTTTTCTATTTTTCGACGCCAGGGGGCGGGGGCGAAGCAATGCCACCATTGACGGATCCCGATCGGGAGCCGTTGAGAGTTCGTGTACAAAAAAAAATCCTCCTGGCTCACCTCGTTGTCGTAGGTGAGTGTCGAGGGCCATTGGGACCTGCCTCGGCGCGCCACATCCTTCGTCGCTACGGTCCAGATCGTGACCCTGAAAAAGACGACACCAACCCCACAATTTGTCGCAGAGGTGCACGATCCCATCAACATGTCAAAAGATGAAGTTGCAAAGGGAACGGAGGAGAACGTTACTGTGCTTTGCAAGCAAGTCTGCATTATTTGTTAGAAAGGACGAGCACTTAAGAGTGGAGGCCAAAACCTCGAATGCAAGCTGACACGAGATGCACGCATTAACCTTACGTTTGCGACGTGCATATGCATTATTGCTTTTTCCAACGAAAACTCACACAAGCGCACAATTACGGCATTACAAATAAACCAACGCCGTTCGGCGAACTTGCCTTTGGAGGAGAGGGGCATCGAACCACAAAACCAACAAACTCGGCCTGTCTTCTCTCTCTCTCATTCTTTCGACGATGTTTTGTCCTTTTGGAGCACTCGATAGGCCACATCAGCAAAGGTGTGGGCTGATTATCATGGATTTGCATGAATAAGAGGCCTTTTTTTTTTTTTTTTTTTTTTTTTTTTCTTTACTGCGACACGTCTTTTACAAAGCGAAAAAAAAAAAAAAGTCGATGTTCACTCTGTTCAACATTTTCGTGAGGATTGCAACCATGACAAAGAAAAGGTACCTCACCACACTATCCCCTTCTCGCTTGGTCTTTGCTTTTTTGTTTGCTTACTCTCACTCCAAACCAACTAAACATCCGAAACGGTTTACCTTCTTTTTGTTTTCTTGTTGGTCCGAGTGCCTAGTGCATCTTTTGTGCGACCCAACTGTGGCGCCCAAAGTGCAAGGGCACAACGATGCATAATTTATTCTCTTCAACTTGGATTGGATGTTTTGGCAAAGTAGGACACCATCTGCTTTGTCCTGCACCCTTGCTTGTCGCACAACAAGCCCAAAGGAACCAACGGTCCATGCGCGTCTAACACTTGTCACAGACCTAACGGTTTTCTGATGCACATTATGCATGGGAGCACTCCCTGATATTGTCATGGTCTATGGTCTATAGTGTCAGTCAAAATGAGATTGGCATCCTTCTTTCATCCCCCTTTTGTGTGTTACCTTTTATCGACACCCCTCGGCTCACCGCTTGAGTGTCCCAGCTTCCCGCGGCACCTGAGATGCACTCAGTTGACAGCTACATCATGACGTGCTGGGCAGATTCGCGCCTCAGGCTACAATGCACAAGAAGAGGGGAAAAAAAGGCTTATAGCGTGCTATCGCGCTCTAGCCGCGTGTAAGACTCGATATTGCGGTTCAAGCTCTTGGAACTGAAGTAAGGAGCATACTAAGCGAGTGTCTCAAGCATGGAGCATGAAGTATGAGGCCAGTGGTTGGACCTTCACAAGGGCTTTGTTGTTCGGTTTGTTCGGCGAAGTCGGCCTAAAAATAGTGTCTCGGGCCCAGGGCATTGGCTCTAGAAAAGGGGAACTCATTGGAAGACGAACGATGTGCATCGATATGCTGTTTTGCTGCGAAAACAGCAGCTTGAGCGGCTACATACAACTTCTTACTCTTGCCCTTGAATCTGGATCCATAGAAGACCACTTGCTCGCTTGAATAGACAGGGTAACCCTACATTCACTTTCAGAGTTCGGGAGGTGAAAAGACCAATTGATCCCAAATGGATGCAAAATAAGGCAGTGCTCAGATCAACCGAGCACAATAATAATAATAAAAAAGAGTCGCCCGAGGAGAAGGGGGTGAAATGGAGCGTCAGTCATACATAGTTGGGGAGGATGAAACACGCAACTGTCTGGTGCCCCATTCCATGACTACCTACAGTCTAGCCTGCTCCCACTGACGATAAGAAAACCTGTGTCATAGGACCGAGGCCGAACGTAAGCCATCGTAAGCAAAAAGCAGGAGTCGCTGTTGGTCTATCCTAGGTCGATTATGCGATGGATTGATTATTTTTGCACAGTCTGAAGTGAGAGGGCACTCTCGCTCCTCTTCCGTATCAATAACCCAATTGCTTAAGCAGTTGCATAGTCATATCTATCCCTCACACCTCTTGCGTCCAGCCAAGTGAAGAATGAAAGCTTATTGACACGCGTCGCGTTTCTGTTTGTGTGGTGTAGAGTGCACGTGCTCGTGACTCGCTGAGTTTGAGTCCAGCACGCGCGTGATGGCAATTGGGGTCACGAACAAAAATGCAATGATGCAGCTAAACAGCCGATGAAGTATAATGCCTAGTCCAACATGCCAACAATGTGATTTCTTTCTTCGTCCCAATCCCTCTTTCCCTCTTTCCCTTTCTTCTACTTGGCACCATTTCCACTAAATTCACACCCGCATGGACCTGGCCGCCATCTTCTCACCTGCGACATCATCTCAGGCACATCCTTCCCCCTCCTCCTCCTCGCCAGCCCTCGGACGCCAGCTGCGCCCAGCACCGACCACCACCTCGAATTACTTTCTCTCGCTCCTTTTCTTTCAGGATTCCAACTCATTACCTACAGCATCCCTTGTGCCTCATGAGCAACATAAAAACTTTCAATTCCTCCGCAGGTCCTTTGAAGCCGTCTTGGCGTCCATGGTTCGGGACAGGCACCGACGCCAACTGGTGATCCTCTGTCCTGTCCAGCAGTCCCTCATGGGCTTCAACTCTGTGTCTAAACTGGAGTGGGAGTGGGGTGGTATCGATGAAGAGTTTATCTGTAAGTTCTTTATCTGACGTGGATGGATGGCTCAATCATGTGCTTCGAGACATTATGCACTAAGAAAAGGACATACGCAATCCTCCTCAAAACTAGCAAGCCATATTGTCCAAGTGCCCGAGCGAGATCACCCTGCCGCTAAAAGTCTGACTGTCAGCACTCTCAATGGCCGATCTTTGATCCTCACAGACACCACAGGTACACAAGCGAGACCCTGATAGTCTTACTATGCTCAACGCATCTGACAGCAAATGATCTGCTCTCTTTTACTATGAAACGTAGTGACAACGGCAAAGGGATTCAAGCAACTGAAGCAGGCACGACTCGTGGCGGAAAAGATATTCTACGACAACGAGGGCAGAGGGTGGGTGGTCCACTTCATTGACCGGCCACTTGTTGGCATCTCATACGATGGATCGCCCGTTAACTCAAACCCAGGATCACCCAGCATACAGGATGCGAGGCGAACACTTCAGCCTAGTCCGCAGCCTCCAGGAAGTCCTTCATCCAATATCCAGGAAATACCCACTCGCCATCGGCGGAATAGACAGCGTTCAGGATATTACTATTCGGGAGTCAATGACACCATGCGTAAGATCCGATCTCGACCTATTCTCACACTCCAACTAGCTTTACAGCGGTTTCCGGGCGTGTCTCAGAAACTGGAGCAGCTTATCATGACGTTCAACGACTCTACCATGTTCAAGAGTGACCTCAAGGAGATCAGATCATCAGTCGACAAGCTCTTGATCGACAGTGTTGCAGTACGTTGCTTTGCATGTTTGTTTTCCATGATGCCTTGTCATGCGCCGTATTCTAATTCTTTGTTATCTCATTTATTCTCAGCTTTTGAATCAGCTGAATGCAAATGCTCTTGCTGCCTTACTGGAAGAATACCGTGCATCTGTCAATACGCTCGATCAGCTACTGGAGAACTATATCATGAACTCGACATACGACATTGTGTTCTTCAAAGTCACTCTCTTTCTGAAACAGCAGGACTGGGATTTGGCTGAGGCCATTCGCGAGCTTCGGGTGAGGAAGTCATCCGCTATCTTGAACATTCATGAGTTATTTTCCTCTGAATCCGATCGTGCTAATGACAATATGATCATTCAATTTTTTCAGAATCTAGATCTTGGTCAAGTGGGCTTGCCAGACACGCCGCAATACCATCAAGCCCTCGTTTCTGCTCTCAATGAGTTTCAGTCGATTGGAGTGCTCAGGACCCCGGAAGAAAAGCTGAATTGCCTGATCCAGTCCATTCGCGTGACGAGTAACCTTTCAGGAGGCGCAGATGATCTCATCCCGACACTTCTCTTGACTGTGCTCCGCTCAGGAATCAGCAATCTTGCTTCGAATTTATACTACATGAAGAACTTTGTCCTGTTCGACGACACTTCCCGCGGAGAATACGGCTACTCACTCTCTACCCTGGAAGCTGTCTCGAGATACATCATGTCGCACGTCAAGCAACTAGCGCCCATCTCGGCTAAAAATCAAATCTACTGGGAAACGGTCTGTGCAGGCGATATCGACGGAATGCAGCAGTTTACCAGCGATGGCAGCGAGACCAACATAACTTCTCCGCCAGGATTGACCAGGCGACTTTCTACGGCGAGCTTCGGGAGCAGCAGTGATCAGTCCATCAACTCAACACTTCAGATGGCTCTTTCAGCCTCACCCATGCACAGTCGTGATGCAGAGGGAAATAATAGTGTCCTTTTGGCATGCAAATCGCAGCAACTGGGCATGCTTCGACATCTCCTGGAAAGCCCTAACTATACTGTTGAGATTGCCAACTACGGAGGTACAACACCACTTATGCTGGCTGCGATTCTTAACAACCTTGAAATGGCTCGGATCGTTCTTGAGCACACAAAGGACAAGGGTTATATCAATAGGCAAGACGTCCTTGGAAACTCGGCGGTTCATCTATGTGTCGCAGGCGTGAGTCTAGAGATGCTGGAGGAGCTTTTGAAGTCAGACCCAGATCTGGGACAACCCAACAACGAAGGCGACACAGCACTCATTATTGCGACCAAACAGATCGAACGAACGACTGTCCACGGCTCGATGGCGTCCTTGCTTGGTCAAAGGATGAAGAAGCAAGATTTTGATCGGCAAAACAACAGTGGCGACACGGCGCTTCATTTTGTGTCTGATCCTGCCTTGATTGTTGACCTTGTGACCCGAGGAGCAGATCCGTCCATCGACAACTATGCAGGATGGACTCCTTTGCTGAAATGGGCTCTGCACGATAATACACCCGCTGTACGGACATTACTGGAAACCAAGAAGGTGGATGTGTTGATGGCAGACTCGAGAGGCTATACTCCGCTGCATATGGCGTGTTTACGTGGAAATCTGGAGATGGCTACGATGTTGAAGGCTCACACACCGATCGACATCCAGTCCAACATCGATGGCAGCACACCACTGCAGCTGGCGTGCCAGTCAGGGTCTCTGTCAGTGGTGGAGTATCTTTTGCAAGAGGGTGCTAATCCGGAACTAAGGGACTGGACTAACGAGTCTCCGGCGGATATGACAAGCGATAGTGCGATCTTGGACAGGCTTGACAATGCCATGTTATTCTGGGACAGCAGATCAATTCAAGACACTCGAACTAAGGAGAAGGGCAAGGGACAAGTCACCTCGCAGACCGATACTACCTCAAAGCCCAGCACAAGAGTCATCCGAGTGGTTCGTGGTACCATGGAACAGGATGGAAAGGTCCGGTATATTGTCAAGAGTGGCAATGTAAGTAAATCGAAATATTTATCCAATGGTGCTATCGCTTGCTTATTATAATTAACTCTCAAGCATCTTCTCCGTGGGTGGCCTTAGACTTCTGATAAATCGACCATAGTGACGATGCCCAGGTCGTTAGATGACTTCAAGTTTCTTCGCCAGACACTGCTACTGGAAGGGCCCGATGCTTGCATCCCTTCACTTGAACACTTTTACTCGCCTTTTCTGCTCTCTCCAAGCAGGCCCTCCAAGGCTGTGTTGACGATATCGACAAGGAGACTGGACATGTTTTTAAACTACTTATCGGACCACCCTGTCCTTGGGGATCATGAGCTTGTCTGGGAGTTTATGCTGATGCCGGAACTGCAGGTACAGATTCTTTGCCTCCGGCCCGTATGTGATTGATACTGCAGCTAAAATCTGACTCGAGGCATTTTTCTTCTCACACAACACAATAGCGCGATATGATTATGGGACGGTCTCAATGCAAACAGGAGAGCTTGGTAGACAGCATCTTTGACAACTATCCGCCCGTGGTGGATGATCTGGAGCACGAGGAAAAGTACTTTGAGTATTTGAACTTGGAGATCCTGAGGCTTGAAAGCGCAGTGCAACTGGTTAGGAAGTGCTCGAGGAAACTAAGCAGGAGCACACAAGGTAATTACAGTAGCCTCTTGCTATCGCTTTTGCACTCTCGACTACATGTTTCTGACTTTTTTAATTCTTTACAAACAGATGTGCCTCAGCAACTTGATATCCTTGGAACAGTGTTGAACTGTGCAGATCTTGTCACGTTTGATAACAAAGGGGAATATGTGTCAGCTATCAAGGCCATTGCTGCGACACAGACCATGATGCACACATCTGATATCGAGTCTCTGGGAAACCTGTTTGAAGGTACCGAGGAGACATTTGCTGGACTATTGCAAAAACCACAACTACCACATCACTAAATTCTTCCTTTTACTTTCAAACGCAGACTTTTCGTTTGTGATTGACGGGACATTGAAGGCTCTACAACACCCACAGGAAGTCATTGCGAATATTCGACAGTTGAGAGCATTGGCAGCAAGGGCAGAACAATCCACGCGGAGAAATGAGCTGTGGTGGTCCGGTCTGTCAACCATCGGCGAGGGAGCCATGACGGCTCTTGGAGGTGCTGGGTATGCCTTGGGAGCTGTAGGTGAGGTGGTCGGCCAGGTCGGAGGAGCGGTTGGACAAGCAGCGTCATCAACCTTTGGTGCAGCTACTGGATCTTCTTCCTCACATTCAAAAACACTATCTGAAGGAAGTGTGACAAATTATCCAAGTCTCTTTGGACGGCGACCCCCACCACCCTCCTCCCCAACAAAACAACCACCAGGGACACCACCGATGTCTGTGAACAGGAGATCATCCATCCTGACACTTTCGCCATCGCCAACACCATCGTCTCCAAAAACTTTGACTCCGATTCAGGCACGATCGTCGCAGCTCCATCTTCCGGCGCCAAAAGCCATATCAGCGTCCTCGATCCTGGCGTCACCCTTCAGTTCTATCGCATCTGTGGCATCTGCAGCAACGGGGCAAGTACCCTTGGAAGAGATCAAGGACAAGATGGGTAAGGCGTCTAGTCTGCTCAACAGTCTCCATGGCTCACTGTTTGAAGAACTGGCCCACCTCCAGAGCCACCATACCAAGGAGCTGGAGCGGGCGATGAAAGACTTTGGGGCTCGACAACTCCAGATCGAAAAGAGTCGATTGCGGGACATGATGGAGATTCTAAGTGATCTGCAAACAGAGTCTACGGTGGCTCCGATCGCTTCGGGATCTTCCTTCCACTCTAGTCGAATCAGTCTTCATCGTCCACATGATGGTCCAGGAGACAGGGGCCGTCTTCTTAGTCGCCAGTCATCGTACAATGCGCTTGCTTCGTCGTGGATCAGTGATAAGCCACTGGATCTTATTGGTCTTGATGATGAGAAAGAAGAGGCTCGACTACGTCAGCGGGAATACGAAATCCAGGCACAAGAGCGTCGTGAGGCTAGATACAAGGATGAGGATACTTTGAGCGAGAAAGTCCCCTTTGACGACACGGAGTAGATCCTCCTTCAGATTCCCAAGAGATTGTGCGTATAATACATTGTATTTTTTTTTCATTCTTTTTTTGTTTTGTTGCAATATTTATAATCTACACGCGGCAGTTCTGGATGGCAAAGAGGAGAATATCTCTGGCGCCAATCGCCTCGAGGTCATCCATAGTCTGAGCAACGTTGTTCTTGAGGACCATGGATGAGACGGCGACCCACTCTGGGTTCTCGAGAGGGGAGACCGTGGGCGCCTGACGTCCAGGGGTGATGGTCGAGGCCTCCTTGAGGTGTTTCCGCTCGACGTTGTAGTTGATGTAGACGTACTTTTGAGCGGCAATCACACCGCGTATCCTGCCAGCAATGGTCTGGACCAGATCTGGGTGCTTGGGCTTCTTGCTCGCGATCAGCACCGCCTGCGAGGAGAGGATCGTCACAATGTCGTGAAGTCCTGCTGCCTGCATCGTCTCTCCTGACTCGACCAGATCGACTATATAAACATGTAGAGAGGAAATAAACTGGGTTAGTGGGGAGATGACAAAATAGAAAAATGATAATCTTTAGGATAAAGTAGTCCGTGTGTATTGTTGTCGGACGCCGAATCGGCCTTTTCTTTTTGTTTCTTCACAACAATTTGTCCACAGGGAGTGAGAAACAGCAGATACAAAAAGTAGGGAGACAACAAAACAACATTCTTGTTGGAAAAATATCCCTGCAAAGTCCAAGGCACTTACCAATACCGTCCGCAAGACCCAGTGCACACGCAGCCTCGACGGATCCCGACACAAAGACCAGCTCTGTCTTCTTGCCGTTGTTGGCCTTGGCGTCGATCTGGTCAAAGAAGTTGCCTGCAACGCCTTCAAACGAAGTCGCGATCCGCTTGCCGACCAGCTCGTCCACATTGGCGGCGCCACCCTTGACAGGGACCTGGACACACAGTCTGCACTTGCCAAACCCAAGCTCCAAGATCTCGGTGACCTTGTCCTGGGCGTTTGCCTCTGCAACCATGTCCTGGCCCGTGATGCCCAAGTCGACGTTGCCCTCGCCCACAAACTTGGCAATGTCGCCCGCAGGCAAGAAGACTAAGGCGATAGGCAGGTTTTTGACAAGGGCAATGTCGAGACGGTTCTTGCGGTGGAACTGGATATCGGCGCCCTCGAGAAGGGAGAGGCACGAGGTGTGCAAGCGGCCCTTTTTGGGGACTGCGAAGAGGAGTCTGTCGGGGAGATCTTTGATGAGTTCCATTGGTAGTTGTCTGCCTGTCTTAGGTTGATTATGAAGGGTGAATGTGGGGAAGGGAGGAATGTTAAACTGAATGTAGGAATGAATTAGAAGAAGAAGAAAAGAAAAGAGGAAACTGGAAATAGGAAAGCAGAAATTTTGGTGACTCGACCTTATCTCCCTAACATCAGTGCCAAAATGCCCCTGGAGCCAGAGCACCCCTGCTCTCCCGAACACTGCGAACGACGTAATAATCTTCCGGTCCAGTCAAAATAGTGTTTGTGGGTGTGTTTGTTGTGGGTCTGTCGACCGCCCTTCAGCCATGTGCGGTGTTTGGTTGGAGGACCCTCATTTAACGGCCTTCAGGTTATCGTCCCAGCTCAGCTCGTCCAAAAAATCGCTGATCTAACATGAGTCAAAGTGGAGGAGATCTACTATACGTACAAAAAAATCCTGTCGTACGTGAGCTAATCAACTTTAATCTACTACGCGTAGAAGGTGCAGAAAGAAAACGAGTTGCCCAGTGCTCATTTGGTTAGTAGCAGGCTACATGATACTGAGGGCAGTACTTAGAATTCTCATTTGCCATTAGGAACAAGGGATCTGACTCAATAGCTCACCAAGAATCAGCTATTTTGCATTAGCAACCACGGTTCGATTCAACGTGAGAAAAAAAAAAGTTGAAGACGACCAAACCTCATCCATCACCTGATTTTGATCAGCATCACTCACATCGCATGGCCCAAACAAACTACAAGGAGCAATGGAAGCAGCCTGGAAAAATGATTATACACTGATGTCATCTATTGTTGTCCCTAGGTGTTGTCCCTAGGTGTTGTCCATAGGTTTTGATATTGATCCTTGATGCTGCCCTTGGACTTTGATGTTCTCCCTTAATGCTGTCTTTTGTTGTCCCTAGGTGGTGTCTCTTGTTGGCATCCCTTGGTGTTGTCCCTTGATCTTTTTATCTTTTGACCGCGCGTGCGATATGAGCCTTGCTTTTCTTTTGGTGGCATCCTTTTAGGCTGTCCTACATACGCTGTCGCTGTTAGAGCAATAAACTGGAGTTGAAAGACATCATTGCGAACCACTCTCCAATACACACAACAATATCCTCAAGTACAAAGCCATCGGAATTATTATCATTAAAAAAAAAAAAAAAAAAAAAAAATTGATTCGATGGGAGACACCACTTTGGGAAAGCGGTTTGGCACTAGGAACTTGAACTTGTTATTTTGCGCTTCCGATTAATTTTTGGCGGCGAACATAGCCCCCCAACCTCGTCTTTGACGATTCAACCAAACACTACGTCACATGAAATAAATAGCGTGGCCTTGTTTGCTTGAAATTCTCGGAATTTTTATTGTTTGTATCGCGAACCGGCCGCGTATGTAATTAATTAATATATAGGTTTTTTTTTCATATTCTTCTTCTGGCTACTCCTTCTCCCCCTTAGTACTTCAAGGGCGCCATACCGATACGTGGCTTGGCCGACTGCTCAAACACACAGTAGTTGTTCTTGATGAACACGTCGCCCAGGATCCACAGTCCGTCCTGGCCACCCTGCACACCCGAGTAGCAGTTACCGCTGCCGTCGCCCAGGTCCTCGTACGCCAAGTCCGCGACAGGGATGTTAAAGATCTGTCCACCCATCTTAATGCCGACATTGTCGGTCGACGAGGTCAGAGAGCAGGGCACCGACCAGAAGGCAGAGTCGGTCTCGGTCGCGGGCGTGAACACAGCACCAGAGATCTTGTCGTGCACAGACTTGGCAGCAGCGTCGCTGAGCATCACGAGGGTCGTGCCAGTGTCGACAATGCCCTGCGAGGCATCCACGCCCAGGGACTCGCCCGCAAAGGTGACGTCATCCATGGCAACTTGCCAGTAGCCCAGACGGGTGACGGGGACATAGGTGAGCTCGCCGGTGTACTTGGTGGAGTCGATCGCGCCAAACAAGTACTCGCCGCCGGTGCCGCCGTTGAGGCGGAACGAGGGCAAGAAGACCGAGATGACGGGCTGGGACAGCAGGCCTGCGGCAATGGCGTTATCCATAAAGGTCTTGACGCCGTGAACAGACTCAATGGTGTTGAAGCCCAAGCCGAAGAGGCCATCCTCGGGAGAGGATCCAAACTGGGCCGACTCTGACGTGGCGAGGCCGATGGTCTGGCGGACGGCAATGTTGCCGACACTGACAATGTCGGAACCGAGGGTGCCCGAGGCGCTGGACTTGTCGCCGTAGGAGATGGTCCACTTGCGGCCGTCCTTCTGGTAGGTGGAGGAGTTGGCGGCGTTGAAGCTGCTGTGCTTCTTGCAGGCGGCTGTGGTGCAGGTCGAGGAGGGGAACCAGATGTCGGAGGAACCCTGTTGATATATGGTTAAAGAATGGGGAAAAGATAAATTAGAAACGAGTACAACTTTTTTTCCCTTTTTATTCAGAAAGCCCTGAATTTAGTCGCTTACGGTGTCAAAGTCCAGCTTGATGGTCTGGGCAGGAGTGCCGACAGAGACGCTGCCGTAGTACTCGAGATCATGCTTGACGTTCACGAGGGGGACGCGGCCAGAGGAAGCAGCAGCACCCTTGCGGCTGGCGTGGTTGTTATAGCGCTGGTTCATCTTGGCGATCTGGGCCTTGGTGTTATGGACGTAGTTGGGGTTACGGTCCAGGGGGACGGCGTGGCCATGCTTGGGTTCGAAGAACTGGATGGGCGATGCCTCGGTGAAGGCCAAGACGGCAGCAGCAAGAGTGACGAATGCGGTGAGCTTCATGGTTATGTGTTTTTTGTTGTTGGTGGCGGTGTTGTTGAGAAGAGTGATGGAGGAGAAGAGGTGTGAAGAGAAGAGGTGATTTGGAAGATGATGAAAGGGGAGAATGATGGTCAAATGCCTTCTTTATATACCTTGTGCGCCGTGGACACTCTTTCATCCTCTACTCCCCCCCCCCCCTCCTCCTTCTACTGACATGCAAGTCATGGACAAGAGATAATGGATGGGTATGTCAATGGTAGTGAGTGAAGATGAAATCGGCGCCCATCCCATGCCTGTATGCCCATGTATGCTTCTCGTATCATAACCCACCCCCATTGCCGAGGAGGCGTAAATTAGCACCTGTACATCTCTGTAAGTAAAAAAGTACAACACGAGATACCCGTTTTTGTCTTCTGTCCAATGGGTCAATGGTAAAAGAAAGAAGACAAGGGAGACGAAGAGGAGAGAGATAGAGCGTGCATTAGGCAACTATCGTCCAGACGACCTCGCCCTTTCTTTCGTCTTTGAGTTTGGCTCAACCTTATAATGATGAGATGAGCATCGTCCCTTCCCTATTGCGTGACCCGCAGCCCTGCTTCCACCAATCATGTATGCAGTAGCGCTAGCTCGGCTTTCACAAGCGTGCCTGAAAAGGGTTGTTGCCCATGGGGAAGTACATGTGCCAGGTACCATGATCCAGTTAGTCATCCGAAGACTCAGTTCTCTTATCCTCTCTTGTCCTTTCGCCTGTCGCCATCGTCTCCTTTCTTCGTAAAGCCATGCAGAAATAACGGAATAATGCTTACAATATGCGTTGAGAAGCAGTAAGGTGACGATCTTCGTCTACGACTTATAGAAAAGTAAATGACCCTCCCCCCTTTTGCACGATGACTGGCCCCTGATGAACCAAACGGCGATGAGCGTCTTGTTCATACATCTTCGATGATAGAAGCAAGGGTGGATATTTGTCTACTTTTCTGGTTATTCGACTATCGTGGCCGGAACTGTTGAAAATGCGAAGTAGACAATCGATCAGTCGATACTTTTTTTTTTGTTTGTTTCCGTTTTGTTTACAAAGAAAGAAAGAAAGAAAGCAACACTCATGCAAGGGTTCGTTTTGATGACATGGGCGTAAGGCAGGTGGTATGGTACCTGATTGGGTGTACCAATTTATTTGTGGGCTAGCACGCGAAAAAGAGAGTGAAAAGACCGGGAGGGTGCGATAGGGATAGATGGCGAATCCGAGAGGCCCTCTTTCCCAGGGGAAAAGGGAAAGGAGGCAGACCCTTGCATGAGAAATGAGAACCAAACGGCTGCGTAATGAGTGGGTCCGTAGTCCACAAAAAATAATAATAACATAAACAACAAGACGCAAGCTGATTGGCAAGGTTACGCCCACCCTAGTGGGTACTATTATGACTACATTCGTAGGAGGGTGTGTTTTGGCTTTCCTTGATGGGAAAGTCCTTTCCGCACTCTGTTGCCTTGGAAAAGTCTATTTGTCCGTGGGAATACGATTACGCAGCGTGTGGACACTGAGGGATTTTTTTACCCTAGGAGGTATGTCTCGTTCCTAGGCGATGGTAGCAGCCCCACTCTAAAACGCGATCAGACTTTGTGATTTTGATCCGCTGACGTCAAGGCTCCTGTGAACGCATACCCGACTAGGCTTGGTTGTCCAACACATCCACTCCCTTCAAGTGGGCTAAGCTAACCGTTGCGTGTCTTTTTTTAAACGTTCACTTGCTTCGTTCATCCGATGCCATGCGGGATTGTGCGACACTCACCCCTACAACATGGCATGCCGTGGCGAAGGCGTATTACAATAGTGTGGAAAAGCAAATGAAAATGTGCCCCTCATTTCAACTGTGGCGAAGCTCGCAGATCAGGACAAGCTTTTTTTCTTATTTCGTTTTATTCGAATAAGACTTGACATGCAACCAAGAAGAAGGAAAAAGACGATGACTATTTACAAATATACAACAGTGGATGTTCGATGTGAACGATATAAACAAAGATGAATAGAAAGCTGGGGGTATACAACGACACAGTGAAAGAGAAAGAGAAAAGAAATGGGGAAGAGAAAGAGAAAGAGAAAGAGAGAGAGACTCGGCTAGATACACAAAGAGAGGCGCTTAAACATCTTCGGATTCCGCATCAGTATCTTCATCCTCATCCTCATCCCTTTCCTCCATCTGAACATCCTTCTCAGCCTTGATGTACTGAATCATCGCCCGCTCCGCCTCCTCCGCTGGAGTCTTGCGCTTCCGTGCGGGCACTCTAGAGTCGTCCTTGTGCTCGTGGTGGTAATGTCTCCACAAGGGGTCGTTGCGCACAAACCGCTTGTCCTCACAAATGACACAGGCGTAGGGCAGCTCCTTAGTGTGGTTACGCAAATGACGCTTCATATCGTGCACTCTTGCAAACTTGGATTCGCACCCGGGGTGGTCGCAGGGAAAGGGCTTGGTGCGCGAGTGGGTAGTCTCGTGGGTCCGCAGGTTCGAGGCACGGGTGAAGATCTTGCCACAGCCATTAATCTCGCACATGTGGCGCTTGATGACCTTGATGTCCGAGATCTTGCCGGGCTTTTGGGAAGGGTAAGGTACTGATTGGGAGCAAGGAGATGTCGACTTGCGGCTGGAAGGCATCTTTGACTTTCTTGATGTTGATGATGAGGATGAAGAAGAAGAATTGGCACGACTCTTTCTAGGAGAAGGTGGAAGAGAAGAAGTTGGAGACAAAGGAGGAGAAGGTGGGGAATGAGGTGCTTTTGTTGACGCCAAGTGGAGTTGGAGGATGGGCACAGATGGCAAAGCAATATTTTGTTTAAGGTTTGAGAGGCTTGGGCTGTGCACCTCGACAGCAGCGGAGGGAGACGACGGAGATGACGATGAGTGATAAGGTTGGGCCATGGTGTCCGCATGGATGTGGGGGTACGAGTAGGCCAGAGTAGGAGGAGAGCTGTCGGGTGTCCAGGATTGGGCCTTGGAGTTGTTGCCAGTGCTTAGCTGTTGCTGGTGGTTGAGCAGGTGAGGGGCAATCGACTGGACAACAAACGCATCGGATGGATGGAGATGTGAGTGTGCGATGATTGGTGGCGACACTCTGGTAGTGGTTGCTTGCTCTGGCTGTGGTGGCTCGACAAAGGACGTTGACTCGGGCATGGTTCCATGGAAGAGATCCTCTACCTCCTTGTCTGACCAATAAGCTGGCTGGATATCGGGAGGTCCCTGTGGTTGTGCTTGATGCTGCTGTTGCTCTTGATGGTACTGAGAATAGGTATAAGCGGGGAACGGATATGCTTGGCTCTGGCACCAGTCGTGGAGTTGCTGCTCGCGCTGGCCGACCCTCTCGAGCTCGCTACTGAGGCGCTGCTTGTACTGTTGAAGCTCCTCGCGCTCGCGCATGACCTCTTGGTACTTTTGGTAGATGGGCGAGGACTGGAGATGGATATCACCGCGATCGTAGTCGTACTTGGCTTGCGGATCAAAGAGATTGGCCTCGGGGGCAATGAGCAGGAGATCTTGCAGAAGACTTTCGGTACAGGACGGAGTGGGTACGGCCGACTTTTCTTTGCGTTGCCGTTCAGCAAATCCATAATTAAGTTTGTTGGACATTTGGGAGGGGAGGGGTGAGGAGGAAGAAGAATCGATGCGAAGATTTTTTTTTTTTTTTTTGTGATAACGGAACGGATGGAGGATAAAATGTCGCAAATGTGAAAGAAGGTGGAAGGGAATGGAGAAGAATGTGTGTGTGAAGGTGAAGAAGCAAAAAGGAAAGGAAAGAAAGAAAGAGTACAAATGCTTAAATACCTCTTTGACCTCATCCGAGTTCACAGTCCTCATTGTGCGGGTGAGGCTATGGTGTGCGGTGCAGGTGCACATCCAACCTTTCAGTTACTTTCTTTGTGAAGTCCATCGTGCCACGAATGGGCCCATGGGAGGGGGGGTGAGCTGGGAGGGGATGGAATGGGGATCGTGGCATCATCCAACCAACCAAACAGACCAACAATCGGCGTGGGTGTTTTTTTTCGTGTTTTCTGTTTCTTCGGTGGGCTCCCCTTTTTCACTAAGGGGAAAGAAAATAACATTTCACAGCTCTTCACGCTTTTGGAGGCATTGTCCAATCGACGCACAGAGAAATGCGCTTTGTTTGTCTGTCCATGCCTGGAGCTGGAAAGCGATGCCACCATCCACCCACTGTTCTCTTTCTCGTTCTCCTCCCACAAGGAAGGGAGAAAGAAGGAAAGAGGACGAACTGCATGGCATTACTGCTATTTCAACAAAACTTGCGTCTTTTTTCCACAATTGCCCATCAAAAAGAACGAACACACCCCAAAAACAAAAAAAAAAAAAAAATGGAGGGAGGGAGGAAGAACCAGAAAAAAGATACATAGATGGACAGACACAGCTTTTTGGGCATGTCAGCAAGCCGGTCAGTGTCACTTGTCCTTCCTTCTCACACCGCCCAGTTGCCCAATGCCCCTCCATCTTGAGTTTTGCACACATTATTATTCGTAAACATTTCGCCAAGTGCGGAGTAAGAACGAGACTAGTATGTACTCTGGCTGTGTAGAATTAGATATCTGTTGTGTGTACAATTTCTTATTAGAAAAAAAACACACACAAGAGATTTGCATGCAATTGACCGGTTTTCACGTTGCCACATCCCGCGGAGACAATCACAAAGGAGACAGAAAGGTTAGAGAGATGGAGAAGGGAAAGATTGGCATAAAACAACATCAAACAAACAAGGCGCTCGGCAACTGGCGAAGCAGGAAGAGTTAGCTGTAGGGGACTATCTCCATGTGAGCACGAGCATGGGTCGAGAGATGACAACAACAAACATCAACAGAAGAAAAGAAAACCACTCAGTCGCCATATTATGCGCAGATGGACGGATAGGCAGAGATACATAAAATAAATAATCTCTCATAGATACACAAGCAACCTGCCCACAAACATGAACTTGAACACGAACATAAAACACTTGAAAACGGCACTAGTGGATGCAAGAACAGGCCAGATCACTTTCTGTTGTTTTTTTCCTTTTTCTCTTTTTCTTTCTTCTTCCCCTGCCTTTCCCTGTTCCTGTTCCCTGCTTCTGTTTCCAAGCTGTCCCTCCTCTTCTTCCCACGTCGAGTTCGGCTTCTTCCCTTCCAGATACTTGGGAAGCATCGGTGAGCCCCCTCGGTAAGAAAACTCAAAAAACCCCCTCACTAAGCAAACAAAAAAACTATTTCCCAAGTGGCTGACAAGGCGACGAGTTGAAAGGAGACATAGATAGAGAAATGAACACTGTCAGCAGTTGCCTTGAACATTTTGTGGATACACGTATGCATGCACCATAGAACAAGCGACAACGAAATGAGCATGTGTGGTACTTGCTCAACACACACAAATACACACATTGCGCGAGTTCGTGGGCGAATGAGGTTCTAACAAACATAACTCTGCCACATATGCACTCCGTGTGTCAAAAATAAAAACAGCTTTATTTCTTTTTATTCCTTCATTGTAATGTAACTCGAACAAATGCACAAAAATTGTTGGGAATATTTCTTCTATCAGTTGGAGTTTCCATTAACGATAGATCCGTACTTCTGCCACAGCGATGTCTTGGTCGCTTCCTCGTCCTGGCGGGGGTGCTCCTTCTTCCTGCGAATGGCCTCAAAGAAGCGGCTCTGGTTGGCCACCTGGGAAGTCGCTCCCTCCCAGCGCATGCGGGCAGGGCTCACCAGGGGCTGGCGCTCCTCAGGCTTGTGCGAGATCACCGACTCGGGGATAAAGGAAGAGGGCAACAGACGCAAGAACAGACCCACAGGCAGCGACAACGAACCAATCAGTATAGTCACCAGCCACTGGTGGCCCGTCAAAGGCGCGGTCTTGAAGGCCTGTCCACCGTACTGCACAATCACAACCTGGCACCCGAGTACAACGACCTGGACCAGAATAAAGATCTTGTTGTTGTGCAGGTTCTTGAAAATGTTGAGCGAGTCATCGATGCGTCGGCAGTTGAGCTCGTTGAACACCTGCAAGAACACAAAGGTGTTGAAAATCATGGTCCGAAGCACAAGCATGTTCGCTTTGCTGACACTACCGTCCTTGGACTGGAGATGGAACAGCTGAGCACCGTAGGTGAGGAGCGCAAGGTTGAGGGCAATCTGGAAGATGGCCTGGCCGAGAATCATCTTCCACATGTTAAAGTTGATCAGGGATGCATTCCTGGACGTGGGCAGACGGTTCAGGACTTCAGGACTTGGGGGCTCAGTAGCAAGAGCAAGGGCAGCAAGCGTATCCATGATCAAGTTGACCCACAGCAGCTGGACAGCAGACAGAACAGACTGGTTATCCTTCGAGAAAATGGCTGAGACAAAGGACAAAATAACGGCAGTGATGTTGACAGTGAGCTGGAACTGCAAGAACTTGCGGACAGAGTCGTTCACGGCACGGCCCCACATCAGTGACTTGAGAATGCTAGAGAAGTTGTCGTCCATAAGAACAATGGCCGAAGCCTCCTTGGCCACCTCGGTACCGGTGATACCCATTGAGAATCCAACATCGGCCATCTTGAGCGCAGGTCCATCGTTAGTGCCATCACCAGTCACAGCGACCACCTCCCCAAGCTCCTGCAGGCGACGAACAACAATGGTCTTGTCAGTAGGACTGCTACGAGCCAACACCTGGAGACGCTTGACGGCCTCGGTTTGCTCCTCCTTGGACAAGGCGCGGAACTCGGGTCCAGTCATGGCCAACCCTCCCTTGATCAAAATACCTGCATTCTTGGCAATGGCACGGGCAGTTTGGATGTTGTCACCAGTGATCATACGGACAGTGACACCAGCCTTGGCAAAGTCGCGGACCGACTCGACGACTCCAGGACGGAGTGGATCCTGGATACCAACGACGCCCAAGCAAATGAGCTTTGAGTTGGGGGCTTCCTCATCATTGAACTTTTTGAACTCGCTCGAAGACACATCGCGGTAGCTGAGAGCAATGGTGCGGAGGGCCTTGTCGGCATACAGGCTGATGATCTGCTCAAAACGAGCACGGGCATTGTCGTCCAAAGAGCGGGTCTCGCCTTCCGAGTCGACATAGTGAGTGCAAGAGCGGAGAACAATCTCGCTGGCGCCCTTGACGTACAAACGGTACTTTTCGCGGCCTTCGGGAACTTCGACCACACAGGCCATGGTCTTCTTGGCAGAGCTGAAGGGATACATCTTGGCGACCTTGATATCGGAGCGGATGTTGCTGTATGAAGCACCAAGGAACTTGATGAAGCCCAAAAGAGCCGACTCGGTCTTGGAGCCAATAAAGGCAAGGTTGCCCTTCTCGTCCTTGTCCTCGAAAGCAGAGGAGTTGAGTGCAATACCCTCAATGATCACCTGAGCAACTTCGGGGCGAACATCGTTCTTCCATGCCTTTGTTTCATCCAAGGAAGTGAATGACATAAGCGAGAGAGTACCCTCTACCACAGTCATCTTGTTTTGGGTCAGGGTTCCGGTCTTGTCGGAGCAAACAGTGGTGGCATTGCCCATGGTCTCGCAGGCAGACAGAACACGAACAAGGTTGTTGTCCTTGAGCATTTGAGTAGTGGCATATGCGAGTGCGAGGGTGACAGCCATAGGAAGACCTTCAGGGACAGCAACAACAACGATGGTAATGGCCTGGATCACGATCTTGACCATATCCGAAAAGATGTCTGCACCAGAGGGGAAGGGCTCCTCGGACAAGGAGGCCTGGACAAAGTACTTGACAACCAAAGACACCAACATGGCGATAGCAGCAGCCATACCCAACTTGGCGATTGACTCGGCGAGATGGTCGAGCTTGATCTGGAGCGGGGTTTCTTCGGGACTCGCCTCACGCATGGCCATCATGGTCTTGCCAAAGAACGAGTTGGTACCGACAGCAGTGACCAGCATGCAGCCAGAACCATCCAGGACCTTGGATCCAGAAATAACGTAGCAGTGCTCGGTGGCGTCCTTCTTCATGGCATCCGATTCACCAGTGGCACTAGACTCGTCGCAGGTGATGTTGTGGCTCTTGAGGATGATTCCGTCGACAGCAAGCAGATCGCCGGGCTCCATCAACAGGACGTCTCCGACCTGGACCTCCTTGACATTGATCTCTTGCTCGCGGCCATCACGGAGGAGCTTGACGCAGCGGTCGTCCTTCTTGGCGTTGAGCTTGCGGAACTGACGCTCCTTCTGGTAGTCATTGATGGCGTTCGTGAAGACAACGGCGGCGACGGCAGCGAGAATGGCAACACCCTCGACCCAGCCGACGCGGGGCTCGTCTTCGGGGTGGTGGGGGCCATAGTCCTCGTAGATACTGACACCGAGGGAGACAAAGGCAGCGATGCTCAGCAAGACTAAAAGAGACACGCAAGCAAGATCAGACGAGGCGATGTGGTTAGGTTTGTTGCATTACCAAGGGTACATGTCATGTATTCTGTATGCAGTATGTAATCCCTCGCTCCCTCGCTCGATCCACTTACTGAGCGTGCGGTCATCGTAAGCCTTCTTGACCAGAGACCAGAACGACGCGCTCTGGACAGTGGGTAGAATCTGTGGAAGGTTCGAATCAGACAAGGGCAATTATTAGTTTGGCTTAGATTTAATTTTTCCGCTTTCGTCATCTTTTTTTAGGGCCGTCCATTCAGTCATGATTCGCAAGAATCGGGTGCGCCAACCCCCTCTCCGTCCAGATTCATGCAAGATTTGTGCCCTCCTGTCCAGCTGGAAAACAGGGAGCGATGCAGGTCAGAGTTCACCCACGCCAACCCAGCCCAGCGCAACGGATTCGAGCAAATGAAAGAGAAACATTGGGACATTGGGGGATGGGGTGACGGAGAAAGAAGGGAGGAGGGGGGGAGGGCCATGCTCTCACACTACTCTCATTCTCGGATATCGAGTCTGGACCACCAAAAAAAACCACACAACAGAAAGGGTGCTGCCTTCTGGTCGGGTTGATCCATCCAAACACGAGGATGATAATGGATAACAGGAACAATATCGCAGACATGATGGACTTACGTTGCGACCAAACGCCTTGGAGCGGGCTGCAAACTTGGCCCCGCCACTCTTGCCAACAGAGTGTTCTGCGGCTTCGTCCGAGTTCAAGCCGACCTTGGGGTCAACACGGAGACCCTGGCAAATCTTGTCGAGGCCCCCGAGCTCGTGGGGGAGCTTGGGGTTGGTGGGGTCGGTCAAAGGAGCCAGGTCCTCGACCGTGTAGGCGAATCCACCCGAGGACGAGTTCTCGTGGCTTGACCCGCTGTGGTGGCCAAGCAATGGCTCGCGCGCCGAGTCTCGTTGAGGCATGGCTTGTTTACGTTTTCCTTGTTATGTCGGAAGTTGCCAGTGAGGGTGGAGGAGGATGGGTGGGAAGGAGGTAAGGAGAGAAGAGAAGAGTGGTGACTGGCAAAAAGACGGAATGGGATGGAATGAAGAGAAGAGAAGTGAGAGGAATGGAAGAGTGCCGAATGTGGGTGAATGAAGGTGAACGAGAACCGTACGCTCTTTTTATTTAAGACCAGACCTGTCATTTTCTTTGGAGTGCCCCCGTTCACCTTTTCCTTTGCTGTTGAAGTTGCAAAAGAAGTGAGGTTTGGCATATTAAAACACTAACGAAGCGGGTCTGAGAGGTACTTTTGTGGATTGGCTAATGCTTGGTGCGATTGACTTTTCTGCTCTTTCGATGACATCGCTGCAATCTCCTTTGGCGGAGAGCTGTGGGGCTGAGCACAAAAACGACACACACACACACAAACTCAATGGCATAAAACAAAGGCACTAAGCAAAACCTGAGGCACAACAGTCAACAGGCACTCATGCACGTCTTACCAGACATGTGCGCATGCTTCGCCACATCGAACCTCAATCACTTTGTGAACACCGTTTCCCTGGTACTGTTGTTGTTTTTTACATTCTTCATTCTCCTAGGCCAGGATACGCTCGTTCAGAAGGAAACCTATTAGACGATGATCGGCTGGGACTGGGCGGACTGGAACTGGAACTGGGACTGGGACTGGGACTAGGTGTGGGGTCTATGGACACGGAAACTGAAAAGGGTGGTGGTGGCGGACAAAGTGAAAACTCGAGATGCTGATCCTTGGACGTGTAGACTGGAGGCGGTGGGCGAATATCTGTCACTGAGGTCGATGAGCTGTTGAAAAAGATCTCGGACATGGGATCCACCACCACGGCCGTGGTGTGTATTGTCAGGGCAGTCTGCCGCCGCTGTTCCTCGCGCTTCTCGTCCTGCCAGCGTTTAACCATGAAATAGAAAATGCTCAGCAAGATCAACAGCAGGATGCAGACTAGGGCGATGATAAATGGCTTGTTGGACGCTGTGTTGGTCAAAGGCGAGCTTCCCAGCGGCTCGTAATTCCTATCCGCCATGGTGTGTTTTGCGTATTCGTGGTTGGCTTGCTCTTGTTGATCTTTTAGCTGTCCAGGAAGGGAATAGAAGGAAAAAATGCGAGAAGAAGAGTGGGACAGCGGATATTAAGGAAGGGGGGAAAAGGAAAGATGAGGTTGAGGAGGACAAAGCAGGTTCAGGCTATATACAAATATGTTTTTGTATGAAAGAATGGTTGGTTGTTCATGGTAACGGTTGCCCTTGGAACCGATTGGGTGGTGTGACTGACAACCATGTTGCCTGTTACCTGGTGCATTTATGCAACGAAAGTCGCTTGACCTCTTTTTTGGCGTGCGGCCAAAACGAGACAAAGCGAAAAAAAAATTCACCGTTCCCTGCACAGGATCACTGAGGAACAGCTTGTCTGGAACATGTCGAACGCGGTTGCACACATATCAGCAACCATTCAGCAACGAGTGAGCGAGTCCTTCCAAGCTTTCATCCACTCCAGGCCGCACATCTTTTTATTTTTTATTTTACTTTCTTTGCTGTTAAACAAGCAACAAGAACAGCGGGACATACTTCAACAGTCCAAGAACACTGGCAGAATCCATACGATAACATTAACATCTATGAGACCTGTCTGCATATGCCACCACTCCACAGGCTCAGGGTCGTGGAATACAAACTCAGTGCTGGCCACCATGAAATTGGCACCAACCACGAAGGAACATATGCACACGCAATATGTCCTCAGTATGCTGGTCATCCAAAACCTTGGCGACCCCAAGCGACCCCAGGCAAACATCGCTGTGGCAAACCAATGCTATGGCGGATGTGAACCAGGCGTCACGGACAGAAATGAGGGCAGTAACACTGACGGCGCCCACAGTCTGGGTAATAATGGAGACGAGGTTCGCATCATAGGGTTCGTCCACTTTGTAGGGTTCATCCGCATAGAAGGGTCGATGAGTCTGGAAAGGAAGCCGAGCTACCCAAGTAACAGCATAAATGAGGAAGCTCTGTCAGCTCTGTGGCTCCACTGCGTAGTTATCCTCTATTATCCAATTGGTAGTGGATGTACAATACCAATGCCAGTTGGCGCGTCTTTGAAATATGTCAGTGATGCTTTCTACACACAAAGTTCGAGGCAAGAATTGTCATCATGGCCATAGCAAGGCTGGGATGTCAGCCCAATGCCAATGGTTCGTAATACAGAGGATAATGATCTGGATATGGTCTGACAAAACATGGGATCGAGAAAAAGACTCTGCTTCCAAAAGCAGCACACAAAGCTTAGCAAAATTGATTCTCGGTGGCTTTGATGGGTGACAAATGGATTCGACTTTTGGTTTGTTCTCCTGAAGGCAGCAAGGTGGTGGGAAACATGTTAAAGTTTTCCGTGAGAAGGGCATTAGTATTTAAACCAAAGACCTGGCTGTCCCATTCGTTTCCAACTTGTTCCCTAACATCGCTCTCACTAAAAAACAACCATCCGCCATGCACTTTCACATCAAGCGCCTCGCTCTGGCCTCAGTAGTCCTTTCTGCGCTCTCTATCACGGCATCAGCAGGACTTTCAAGATCCATCGCCCAGGCAGTTCTGTCAGAAGAACAGGCGGAAGGCGTTGGAGCCCGAGTCCGAAGAAGTATTGGTCGCCCCGAACTCCGTAACCACGACCCTTTCCTCATGCTCGATGAATTCAACGTCGACAAGAACGGTGGCTTCCCTGACCACCCTCACCGCGGCTTCGAGACCGTCACCTACATGCTCGAGGGACAGTTCCAACACGAGGACTTTGCAGGACACAAGGGCACTATCGGACCAGGTGACCTGCAGTGGATGACGGCCGGCCGTGGCATTGTTCATTCGGAAATGCCTGTCAAATCGCAAACTCGCGCACATGGACTCCAGCTCTGGATCAACCTGCCGAAGGAGCACAAGATGTGCGAACCTCAGTACCAGGAACTTCTCGACGGAGAGATCAAGCGCGCCACACCTCAGGATGGCGTTGTTGTCAAGGTTATCGCTGGCGAATCACACGGCGTCAAGAGCCAAGTCTATACCCGCACCCCAACAATGTACCTCGACTACAAGATGGACAAGAACAAGTCAGTTGAGCAGTCGATCCCACCCTCGTACTCTGGATTCATCTACATGCTCAAAGGAAAGGCATACATCGGCGAGGATGGATTCGAAGGCAATGCCCATTACACCCTTACCTTCACCGAGGACGGCCGCGAAACTGTCAAAATCGAGACCAAGGACGAGGAGGCGCACTTCATGCTTATTGCGGGCGAGCCACTCAATGAGCCCATTGTCCAGCATGGCCCCTTTGTAATGAATACTCGCGAGGAGATCTATGAGACCTTCCAGGATTACCAGCAAGGACAGAACGGTTTTGAGCGGGCAAGCAACTGGAAGTCGTCCATTGCACGCCAGCAAGAGGGCAAAGATGAGCTCTGAGGATAGTAGTTACGATCATTCTATTTCTATCACGTGTATATAAGGGTCAGTCGGCGCGGCACTTAAAAAGGCATCAAAAAGAATTCGCGTTGGATTACCTCTATTGCCTTTGACCACATTGCCAACCCTCCCCATCCTACACGATCCTTCCTTAGTCACATCACCAGTACTTCATATAACACATAAAAAGCAACACATATATCATGGGTAAAACAGGATTCAATTAAGCAGGCGTTTTTATGATCGACACGCGGCGACCTGCAAACTGACAATGTTTTGCTTTCTTTCTTTTTTTTTTGGCCACGCCACCTAATAGCTAATCAAGGTGGATTTGGAAGTATGCATCTTCTCAGGACATTTCTCACTGGAGAATGCATGGCACGACCTTGACCTTTAATCTCACGAGTCTGACATTTTTGGTTTTCTTCTTCGACGCCTATCTCTTTCGCTATAGCCTTTGGCGGCGGATCGACTTTTGGCTCTGGAACAGGATTTGGAGGAGCCAGCTTTGGCGCCAAGACAAGTGCTGCCCCACCTGCTGCAGGATTTGGATTTGGAGGAGCCACACCTGCACCATTGGCCGCACCCGCATTTGGATCAACAGGATTTGGTGGTGCCTCGACCACAGCTTCGCCATTTGGAGCCCCTGCGGGATCGACTGCACCTACTTTCGGATCAACTCCCTCGGCACCAGGAGGATCAAACCTCTTTGGTGGCTCTACTACTTCAACACCTGCCCCTGGAGGATTCGGAACTGCGCCTACAACTGCTGCGCCTGCATTCGGAGGATTTGGAGGAGCTGCCAAGCCCGCTGCAGGATTCGGCACTCTAGGAGCTTCCACACCTGCCTTCGGAGCCCCAGCATCATCCACAGCACCCACACTTGGCGCTCCAGCAACCTCCACGGCAACTCCTTCCCTCTTTGGCGCTGCCCCTGCTACTTCGGCACCTGCCTTTGGGGCTCCAGCACCCACATTTGGCGCCCCTGCAACCACTACCGCTACTCCTTCCCTCTTTGGTGGCGCACCTGCATCGACCGCTTCGTCTTTTGGAGCTGCCGCTGTAGCACCCTCACCATTTGGAGCTGCCCCGAAGCCAGCCACTACATTTGGTTCCCCTGCATCAACTGCAGCTCCTAGT
>KN042419.1:2550599-2589882 GCA_000739165.1 Podila verticillata NRRL 6337
ATGACCGCACCATCAAAGTCTGGGATCTGCAAAAGGGCTACTGTAAGCTGACTTGGAAAGTACCGTATGATGTTGGATCGTCATGAGAATTTCATGTTTTTTTTAATCATTTGCTCGCCATATGTCATTTGAATCGCAGGTATCCGCACCATGTTCACTTTTGCGAGTGTGAACGATGTCTGCCTCCTGGATTTTGATGGCTCAACTATTGCCAGTGGACATTTGGACAACAACCTGCGGTTCTGGGATGCTCGCTCTGGCAACTGTATCAAGGAAGTGACAGGCATTCATCTGGGTCAGATTACATCTGTGTGTCCTTCGTCAGGTAAGAACAAGTAATCGATCTATGGTATAATCCGATCGTTATGTATGACCAACTTGTTTTCAAACTTCACATCTTTTCTCGCGATATGAAACATGTTTAGATGGCACTCAAATTTTGACCAACTCGAGAGATAACACGCTCAGGATTGTGGATGTGCGCACGTACGAGACGCTGTCGATGCTGCACGCGGACGGTTACAAGACTGGCACGAACTGGTCCAAGGCGTGCTTCAGTCCCGATGGCCAGTACGTGGTTGCAGGATCGGCGGACGGAACCCTGTACTACTGGTCTACTCGGGATGGCACTGTTGAAAAGACGACCAAGGAACAGTCGAGCCCCATTGTCGGCGTGTCCTGGGTCAACAGCTCGGTGGTGAGTGCCGAGAAGGATAAGACGGTTGTCGTCTGGGGAACGACTGCCCGTCGCCCTACAGTGTTTGAGAAGTAGAGGGATCTTCTCTTCGAGCAGGAAGAGAATAAAAATCTACGAAGCGTGATTAGAATAGATTACTTACTTCCTGCACTCTGAACGTAACGCCGCTGGTCCCTATCGGAAGACCATTGCGAGAATGGAGGGGTCTGAGCTTGTGGCACGTACTTCGTTGAAGGAGGGATGGTTATAACGTTTTCTCCTCCCAACACAGCCTTTTGAATGGGAATGGGAAGGTGTGGAGAGAGGGCGACGGGAGGACATTTTTATTTTTCACTTCTCTTTCCGTCTCCTCTCCAACTCTCATCGCCCTTTACTTAAAACCACAAGCACGAGCTACTCTTTCAGATAAGCTTAAAGCCATAAACACCGCAGCAACTTGAACGAAACGCAGCACATGGAGGCTGAGGCATTCAATTGTGGGGATGACAACATCCTGAGCCTCTTCCATGTCCGAGACCAGCATGAGAAGGCATTCACCACCGTCATCGAATCCTGTATGGCAATGGGCTGTGAATGACTAATGGATGCAGAATAGGTTTCATCGAGTCAACCCAACAACTCACTTTGCCCATTTTTTGACCTTCCTTGTCTTCTTTTGCTCAGATAATGCCTTGGTGCTGAAGCTGGCCTCCTACGTCGAGCAGAACATGGCCCTCCAGGCGAGGGCTCAGACCTACGAAGAGCTGCACGACAAATTGACATATGAAGTGACCACGCTTCGCGAACTAGGGTAAAATGAAAGAAAAGAGAAGGACCCCGAAAAAGGAGATGTTGTATTAAGCTCGGTCTTGGGACTGTCCACAATGAAGCGCCATACTGATCGAACGTGTGCTGTTGCTTGGCATTGTTTATCACGCTCAACAGGAGCATCTCGAGCCAGAAGAGAACTTGCGAGTTGGAGGGCGAGATCGAGACGATGAAGGAGGAACAAGAGCGACTCTACAAGACTCTGGCTACGAACGCCCAGCGGCTCGTCGAACAGAACTACACGCTTGCGAGCCAAGAGGCTACCCTGCAGGAGAACATCTCAGAGTAAACTTATGAAGACAGACGTGCTTTTATCACTTCCTTCTGTTGATGTTGCTTCAAGGAAAACAAAATAAGGGCCTAGAAGACAAGTGCATCCTAACTCGCCATCCTATTGTGATGCAAAAATAGAATCCAGAAACTCATGGAAGTCAACAGGGTTCTCGCAGGGAAAACCCACGAGATGCGGGATCTGATCGACGAAAAGGACGGCACCATCCAAGTGTTGCAGGACGAGCTTTCCACGACACAGCTGGAAGTGACCAAGCTGGACGAAAAGGCGAAGGCGCTCCAACAAGGGAACGAGATCCTGACCGCACGGTCCCGGCAGCTCGAGATGGAGAATGCAGAATTGCTCGAGTGGCGCAAAAAAGCGACTGAAGAAGCTGACAGGATGAAAGCAATGATAGAGGCCACTGAAGAGTAAGGTCCATTTTGGTTTTTGACCTTGCCTCGATCTCTAGCTAAGACAAAAATATATATTTTTCTTGGCGTTTTAGGGATAATCGGTATTCTAGCCCACTACTGTCTCCTGCTTTGACTCCAAGCTTTGGGCGTGCATTCTCCTTCCCAGCAGTAGCTCCTCCGCCCGTGGTGACTCCGACTCATGCCTCTGCTCCTTCTTCGTCGAGCTCTTATACCCACTGTAGCTATGATTCAGAGTCACCAACTCGAGGAAGCTGGAGAGGAAGTTGGACTAATGTGTCGGTCATCCCACTGAAATCTAACAAGAAGATGGTAAGGGCACCATTGATTACTTTGTTGTACTCTACTTCTCTTACGTTTTCTCTGACGCTTGCTTTCTCTAATTGAGAGGTGCTTAGATTGCACATGACTCGGAAATCAATGCAATAGCCATCTCTAACAACGGAAGCATGTTTGCAACAGGGTCGAATGACAAAACGGTCAAAGTCTGGGATGTCTTGACTCGGTCACTGAAATCGACTCTGCACGGATGTTTGCAATCGGTCATGTGTGTAGCGTTCAATTCGACGGATGATTATATCCTGGCTGGATCGAACGATAATGCGGCAAGGCTATGGCACCTTGGTACAGGACGATCAAGGGTACAGCTTTCTTTTTCTGACGACTTTTATGGAAGTGGATGCCAGCCAAGGATATTCATTAACAAATCAACATTGCGTTGAATTGCGCTTAGCACACACTCACCGGCCACACTGGCAAAGTCTTTGCAGCACGCTTCAACCCGGATTCCAACAAAGTTATCACAGGAAGCCACGACCGAAGCATCAAAATATGGGATGTTCAAAGAGGATATTGTAAGTTGCTTACAAAGGGACAAGGAGATGGTTGATGGAAATCCAGTTTCTCAATTTCTACTATGACAACCCTCCTTAACTAGGTGTACGATCCATGTTCCCTCCATCGAGCGTGAATGATGTCTGTTTATTGGACTATGATGGTTCAACAATCGCCAGTGGACACATGGACTGTGCTCTACGGTTCTGGGACTCGCGTTCTGGTAACTGTGTCCAGGAAGTGACCGGTATCCACCAGGAGCAGATCACTTCAGTCAGTCCGACATCTGGTCAGTTTGAGGAATCTTTGCCTGCTGGATGCGCAATTGATCTTTCTTTATTTTAGTCGTGCAAAATTGCTAACCTTGTTTTCGTCCTGTTTTCTACTATAGATGGCTTCCAAGTACTGACAAACTCCCGAGACAATACGCTCCGGATCCTAGATGTCCGCACCTACAAGACCCAGGTGGTTCTGCAGGCTGAAGGATACAAGACTGGAACGAATTGGTCTCGAGCATGCTTCAGGTAAATATTTAGATGTGTCTCGATTATCTTGTAGAGCTGATAAGTAAGCAATGGGACAAATAGACTGACATTTGAGTACCTTGCATCCTTGAAACTAGCCCTGATGACCAGTATGTCCTGGCAGGATCGGCGGATGGCAAGCTATTTTATTGGTCAGCCACCGATGGCATCCTTGAGAAGACTGCTCAGGATCAAAAGAGTCCCATTGTTGGGGTAGCATGGTCGCATGGCACAGCCGTGAGTGCGGAGAAGGATCGAAGCGTGGTTGTGTGGAATGCGATTGCTCGTCGATCTGTTATGTATTCCAAATAGTCGTCCCTGTATCGCAGTGCTCTGGACATAGACATAAAGGGAAGCGGAGGTGTCCTTCCAAATCGAGCGAGCGAAAAGTTTAAGCGTCTTGAAGTGGGGAGATGATCTCCCATCGCATTATCATATCAGTGGGCCACACAAGAGCCACGATTGTGTCAATCGCCCCCGCACTGTTTTGTCACATAATCGCCATCTGAACAGTCACAACCTCGGACATTCAGAGCGTACTTATATCCCACCTCATCCTTTTTTTTTTGTGCTTCACTGCTTCCTCCCTCCTCCCTGCCACTCTCACTCCCACTCCTTTCTCCACCGTCACGACTACATTTTCTTATTTACATCGCGTGTCATCCTGCCTGCTCTCGTTTCTCACTTTCCCACACATATTCATCGCAACACCCCCGCTCATATATCATAATGTCATTTGTCAAGGTATCTTTTTCTGAACCGACCTAGGAACATCGGCATCAAACTCAGCCTTAGACCTGTTGTGCTAACTCGGTTTGTGTTGGATAATAGCCATTAGCACGGACAACCCGTTGGGCGAACACTAGCAGCACCCTCAACCTCCACAGGAGGGCACTCGCCACAGCATCTACACGACCCGTCAAGAACTGCACCACCATCACGCCACCCTATGCTAAGCTTGTTTCGAACTTGGACAAGGTCAAGCGGGTGCTCGACCACCGGCCCCTAACCCTCTCGGAAAAGATCCTGTACTCACATCTCACGGAACCCGAGGAGGTCAAGCCGATCCGGGGTCAGACATATTTGAAGCTGTCGCCAGGTAATATTTCAGTGTGACTTTTTTGTGCTCGGACAAAAAAAAAATTGGGCGAAAGGGGCCAAAAAGAAGATTTCGATCATCTCTGTGGAAAAAGAGATACGATAAAGACAAGGGAAATCGTGTAAATTGTACTCACCCCGTCATTGCGTCCAACCCATTTGCACATTCACTCACTCGCTACTCGATCTTGCTACTATGGGAAATTTCATTCACACCTACCAGATCGTGTTGCTATGCAAGGTAAGAAAGCATTGCTTTTGTTTTGGATTGGAGGAGTTTTTTCACAGTAGGACATATGGAGCAAAAAAAAACTGACCGCACCTTGGTTCATTACGTTTTTGCAGATGCATCTGCCCAAATGGCTATTTTACAGTTCATGCTCGCAAGCATGCCCACCACCGCTGTGCCCACCTCGATCCACTGCGACCATCTGATCGTCGGCCACAAGGGCGCCGAGTCCGACCTGATCGCCTCGATCGAGAACAACAAAGAGATCTTCAACTTTCTTCAGAGCGCTGCCGAGAAGTACGGCATGTCCTTCTGGAAGCCCGGCTCGGGCATCATCCATCAGATCGTCCTCGAGAACTATGCCGCACCGGGCTTGCTGATGCTCGGTACTGACTCACATACCCCCAACGCCGGCGGGCTCGGCGCGATCGCAATCGGAGTCGGCGGTGCAGATGCTGTTGACGCCATGGCGAATATCCCCTGGGAACTCAAGGCCCCCGAGACGATCGGTATCAAGCTCACGGGCCAGCTGAACGGCTGGACCTCGCCCAAAGATGTGATTCTGCATTTGGCGGGCAAGTTGACGGTCCGTGGAGGTACGGGACATATCATTGAGTACTTTGGGCCCGGTATCGAGACTCTATCCTGCACGGGCATGGGCACCATCTGTAACATGGGCGCGGAGGTCGGTGCGACCACTTCGCTGTTCCCCTTTGTCAACAGCATGTCGGCCTACCTGCACGCCACTGGCCGTGGGCCTGTAGCCGAGGCTGCTCGCCAGCATGCCCAGTTCCTCAGGGCGGATGAGGGGGCCGTCTACGACAAGGTGATCGAAGTGAACTTGTCGACGTTGGAACCCCATATCAACGGACCCTTCACTCCGGATCTGGCCACACCTCTGTCCAAGTTTGCAGAGGTGGTCAAGAAAAACGGGTGGAAGGATGAGGTCAAAGTGGGACTGATTGGATCGTGCACCAACAGCAGTTACGAGGACATGGACCGAGTGACAAGTCTTGCCAAGCAGGCCGTGGAGCGCGGGATCAAGTCCAAGGCCGGGTTCTTTATCACGCCAGGATCTGAGCAGATCCGGGCAACGATCGAGCGCGATGGCCAGACCGAGGTGTTGGAGAAGGTTGGAGGCGTTGTTCTTGCGAATGCGTGCGGGCCATGCATTGGACAGGTAAGAGAAGAGGCACTCTAAATTGTTGGCCAATTCTGGCATCATACCAGATACATCTCATGCTAACAGAACAAAACTGTCATGGTATTTTTGAATGACCAATAGTGGACACGCGATGACCTGGACGCGAACGAGGAGAACGCCATCTTGACTTCGTTCAACCGCAACTTCAAGAACCGCAACGATGGCAACTCGACCACCATGAACTTTCTGACTTCTCCTGAGGTAAATTGCGATCACCCCATATTACTCCCACTCCTATCTGCTGTCACTAAAAAAAATCGTTGTACTTATCACCCATTTTATTTAATTTTGTCTGTGATGGATGCTAGCTTGTCACGGCCATGTCCCTCTCAGGAAAGCTGACCTTCAACCCCCTGACGGACCCATTGACCGATGCCGCCGGCAACCAGTTCATGCTGCAACCCCCCTATGGCGACAACCTGCCCCAGGACGGCTTTATCCCCGGCAACCTCTCGTATACACCCCCGGATGTCAGTCAGCCCAACTCGGCGATTGAGATCAACGTCGACCCCAAGTCGACCCGTCTTCAGGTGCTCGAGCCCTTTGGGCCCGGGCCCAGGGGCGAGTTTGAGGACCTGCAGGTTCTCCTTAAGGTCAAGGGCAAGTGCACGACGGACCATATCAGTGCTGCGGGACCTTGGCTCAAGTACAAGGGCCATCTTGAAAACATTGCACATAACACTCTGAACGGTGCGCTGAATGCGGATAACAACAAGGTGAACGTGGTCACAAACGTGTTCACGGGCCAGGAGGGCGCCATCCACGAGGTTGGACGGGATTACCAGAAGTTGGGCAAGCCCTGGATCGTTGTTACTGACGTAAGTTTGGGGGATGGGGGATAAGGGCTTTGTCCCTTCATTTTGTTAAGCCAGGTCGTACTTTGACAACAAAATCTAAACGATTGTTATTCTTTCTTCTTTTTTTTTCCAGCACAACTACGGTGAGGGTTCAGCTCGCGAGCACGCGGCGCTGCAGATGCGCTACCTAGGCTGCCCCCTGATTCTGGCGCGGTCGTTTGCACGTATCCACCAAACGAACCTCAAAAAGCAAGGCGTCCTGCCCTTGACCTTTGCCGACCCTGCTGACTGGGACAGGATGCACGGCGGGGACGTGATCGAGTCGACGGTTGGTGTGGCGGATCTGGTGGCCGGCCGCCCAGGCAAGAACGACACGCCCGAGGGTGGCGAGATTACACTGGTAGTGCGCAAGCCCTCAGGGGAAAAGTACGAGATCCGCGCACTGCACACCATGAGCAAGGACCAGGTCGAGTGGTTCCGCAAGGGCAGTGCCCTGAACGCTGCTCGCGGTTAAAAAGAAAGCACATTGCATCGAAATAAAAAATAGACATCCATATGCTTATTTTGTTCAATGGTAAAATGCTTGTTTTGGTTTTATGATAAAAGATCTAATACATGATGAGATGGGGGAATGGTAACGATGCAAAGAAGAAAAAAAAAAATGATAATATGAACTGACAAGAAACGAAAAGGAGGATGGAGACACACGCTTTAGTTGCGCTTGCCCTTCATCTTCTTGGCCTGCTTCATCCTGGTCTCTGCGTTCTTTTCTCCTTGGTCGGCCTCGAGTCCGCTCATGATACCCTTGATCTTGGCATTGTAGGCAGTGTCCTTCTCGCGCTGGACACGCAGCTTCTCGCGAGCCACGAACTGAGCATCCTTGCGCAACTCGCGAATAGCGCCCTTCTTCTCCTTCTTGTACTGGACTTGCAGCTTGTGGGCCTGGGAACGCTCTACATCGGGATCGTAGTGCTTGTCGAGCGAGTAGCCCTCCTCGAACTTGGGCACATACGACGCAATGGGCACAGGCTTGTGGGCTTGCAGTTGCAGTGGTGTGCGGCCCTCAGTCGCAAACATGTCCAGCTTGGAGATACGGTCCTGGGCCTTTTCGATCTGAGTCTTGAGGGAGTTAGGGAGATGTGATGACGAGGCAATGGTCTTGAGGACCTCAATAGGACCCTGGAACATTTCTGAGAAGGCACTGGTCGAGGCATACATGATCGCGTACTTGAGAAGAATATCGACTGCTGCTGACATCACAGATGCTCTATTGATGAGAGAAGGAAACGAAGAAATATGTTAATATTGGTCCATTTTTTGCTTCATTCTGTAGAAAAGTTGTAGCCTCCCAAAGTACCTGTAAATGTTCTTTTCCAGTGCAGAGTCCTTCATCTTGAACATGTCGATAGACAAACGCTGAGTTTCGATCGAGGAAAGACCCTTAGTGGTCATTTGCAAGGACTGCTTGTCGAGATCTGTGATGGGGAATGAGCCGGGCAAGTCCTCGACGTTGCTGAAGGTACCCTTGGGAGCCAACTGGACCAGAGACGCGCTCAAAAAGTTGATGGCCTCGGGAACAACACGCTTAGACAAGGTCTGGTAGTCCAGGAACAGGTTGCACAGCATCAGTCCTGAGGCAACATCCTTGACGGTAGCAGCCTGGCACTGTCCGAGGTACTGACTCATGAGCAACTGGGCTGGGGTGATGACTTGGTGCTGGAAATCGGAGGTCGAGTAAATCTGGCCGAGGACACGAAGGAAGACGAGCTTATCGCCCGTGGGGAATCCTGATGCTGATCCAGAGGCAAGATCCTTCTGCAGCTCGACTTCAAAAGCCTCCAAGAATCCAAGGACACATGATGTGGCATGGTCACCGAGCTGTGTGGTCATGGCGTAGATGTGGCGGACAAGAGTGTTGAGGGAAGCCGTAGGGAACTTTGACTCCGAGGCAGAGATCTGGAAGACATAATCCAGGAGGATGGGGTAAAAGATCTGCATCTTTTGCTTGTTCTGGGGTGAGAGCTTGGGGTGGTAGAGGGCGCGGATACGGTGGACAACAGTGGGGACATCCTTCATCTGAATGCCTTCAATGATGGTGAGGAAGTGTGTGAGTGAGGTCGGGCATGGGAAGGTGTAGGGGAGTTCCGAGGCGGCAGCAACGGCAGCCTCGCTCTTGGCAGCCTTCTTCTCGACCTTGGCCTTCTTGGGCTTGGCGCTCATGTCGTTCATGTCGTCCTCATCCTCATTCTCGTCCTCTGTGCTCTTGGATTTTGAGGGTCGCTCCATCTCCATATCAAGATCTGAGAATCCGTCCGAGTCTTCGTCATCATCCTCATCCTCCTCGTCTTCATCTTCGTCTTCATCTTCGTCTTCACTGCCCTCCTCTTCCTCATCACTCTCTTCCTCATCCTCAACTTCATCCTCGCCTTCTGATTCTGACTCCTCCTTGTCGACCTTGACTGTCCTGCGCTTCTTGCTTGGCATTCTGCCGGGCTTGACGCCCTTGAATTCCTCCTCGCGGACAGACATTCCGGTGCCAAGGCCAAAAGTCTCGTCATCCTCATCCACTGCAAAATCATCGTCGAGATCGTCAGCAGCAGGGGCAGCCTTTCTCCGCTTCTTGAAGCCGCTCATTTCCTTTTCCTCCTCGTCCTCGGCAAGACCCTCCATACGGCGCTTGCGAGCCTTCTCGGCCTTTTCCAGCTTTTCGACCTCCTCCTGAGCAATTTCCTCCTCAGTCTTCATGCGGTCCTGAGGCTTGGCACGTCGGTCAAAGGCGAGCTCGCGGATATGTTTGTCATAGCTGTCGTCGAATCCCTGGTCCAAGATACCGCTCTCCTTATCGGCCTTGAGTCTCTCCTTCTCCTCGTCAGCCATACGATCCAAAGCACGGGCAGCGGAACTCTTTTGGGAAGGCAAGGGAGCACGCTTGGGACGACGCTCCTCGGCTGCTTGGTCTGAGAATCCCAAGAGTCCACGAATATCCTCGAGCTCGTCATCCAGCTCCTTTGTAATGTCGTCCATCTCCTCCTTTTCCTTCTGGCGCTCATGCTTGTGGAATTTGGACTTGGCAATGACCTCCTTCATAATCTCGGCCTTGGTCTTTGGGCGACCATCCTCGTGGGTCTCCTCGGGAGCCTCGTCGAAACCTCCGAAATGGCTGTGGCCAACAATGTCGCCACTGATGCCGCCGCGGTTCTCGTCGTCGTTGTCGTCGCTGTAGCCGAGCTCAGTCTCGTCAAAGTCGTCAAGTCCTGCAAGCGATTGTCCGTAATGGGTCAGGTCGGCCTCTTCCTCCAGGTTGAACATAGCACCGCCCTTGGCGCGGCTCTGCTTTTCCCTTGTGAAGCGCTCCAACATCTTGTCTTCGGGGGTCATGTTGGGATCGTCCTCTCCGAAACGCTTATCGATCACTCCTCCAGCCTTGTTCTTCTTTTGAAGTTCCTGCAGCAGGGTTTTGCGGCGCTAATCATGTAAAAAGTTGATAGGAGGATCCCTCGTTAATACTGATGAAGTTGCTGCGTTTGTCTTGTCTGCCTGAGCAGATCAAACAGCCACCAGGGGAAGGTTTGAGAAGTGACAACCAAAAAAGTAAGAAGTGACATACGTTATCCTCTCCAACTTGCTTGGAGAGAGTGGGCTTTCCCTCAACACCTTTGGTCTTGCGTCCAAGGATATCGTATTTCTGGCGAGTGACCTTCATTTCGAATGGGTTCATGGCCTCCTTGATGTGGGCGAGTTTTTTGTTGAGATCATTCTTGGCCGAGGCGGCGGTGGGGCGGCCCTTCTTGCGGTCCTTCTTGGAGAGGGATGCGCGCGAGTTGGGGCCAATGGCTCCCGCCTCCTTGAGAGATGACTTTAGGCGGTAGAGCGCTGACTTGGCCATTGTGTGAAAGGATGGGGGGGAATGAGGTCAATGGTGTGTTGCCAACGCAGTCTTCTCTTCACAAAAAGTGTAGCTCTAAAAAAAAAAAAAGAAAAAAAACGAGCGCACGGAAAACATCTAAGCCACTATGATGTGACTGCCTCCGAGTCTAGGGCTGCCACTGCCACTCAGGCACCGCTACGCTCGCCGTACTTATGCTTGTGATGTTCAATGGCCCAACGTGCACACATATTGAAGTCTCTCGATGCAGGGCGGCAATGGCATTGACGATACAGAGAGTCTCTAGCTTGTTCCTGCTCTTCCTTTGCTGCACTCTTGTTCTCCGGACAAGGTCGCACAGTCACTCGTCACTGGTCCGCACACCCACCAGGCATGGATTGGATGCGTCTGATCCAAGCCACCCCTTTTCAGATTCGAATTGAGTCTGCCCCTTGCAAGGCGTCCTGTGGAGTGAGGCTGCCCCCGCCACTCCACTCACCCCCAGGATAGAACAAGTTGCTCTCCTCCCCCGACTTTGCTGTTGTGTTTTCTGTCTTTCCTTGCTGGCATTCCCAAGAGCTCGTCCAGCTTCAGTCCATCCGCACTCACGCCGCAGAACCATCGCCACCCATATTTATTATCATATATTCATCCATTCTTGGCCTTCAATTTGCACCCCCCCCCCCCCTCCGCCCTCCAAGTGCACCCCTAGCTGTAGGTAGGTAGAATTGAAGCGACAATCGAGCATGCGTAGAAAGTGAAAGGTGGAAGAACTCAGAGAGTGAAGAGGACCACTCAGAGGGTTGGATGGATGAGTGATCTCCTACGCAAGAAGAATGTTCCTACCACACTTCGTATGAGGCAGTTTCTCTTGGAGCTAACTCCCACATCGGCTCCGCTTTAGGCAGCCTTTTTCTTCTTTTGTTTGGCAACACAGGATACCCCACATTGGCATCAGGACTCAGGAAAGAAGGAACGAAACGAATGACATCTACAATGACAACACCCTTAGCATCCATACCTCAGACAACATCCGCCGGTTCGGACATTGTCATGACTGAGGCACCCGAGAACTCCGTTGCCCCGTCCAAATCGGATATTTCCAAGGATAAGGACAACCACCAGGGAAGCTCACTTGTCAACGGTAGCCACTCGGATCCCAACGGATCATCCTCCAATACCCACCACCACCATAGCAAGGCAACCACCTCTACCTCCTCAGTAGCCACCGCATCATCAATTTCCAACTCGCGAGTAACTGGTAACAAGGACCACGAAAATGGCAACGATTCTACATCAAAAGATCGATCATCACGCAACATCAACAGCAACGGTCGATCAGATAGCTCACGGCATCACTCCAATTCCCATCAAGATCGAGGCAATAGCCGCAACGACAGACAAAGGATATCACAATTTTCCTCATCTGGTAGCAAGGACAAGCCAAGCGACTCTGATGCGAGTAGAAAGCGGGAAGCAAACGAGCGCGAACGACCGAGTGCACACTCAAGAGGACGAGACGGAGGAAGAGATAAGGACCACTCACAACAAAATGATCGCCCTCAGCATCGTCAACAACAAAGTCACTCTAAAGATAGTCAGAGCAGAGACAAGGACCGGGAACAAGAAAAGGAAAAGGACAAGGCGAAAACAAAGGACGCTGACACCAATGCCGACAGCAGCGCCACCATCACTGCCAGCAACACCAACACCTCCAACAACAAGAACCCGGCTCCAAACTCTGCTGTCCCCGACCCATACAGACTCCTGTCAATTACTGGGCGGATGGGCACCCTCAACCGCGAGAAAGCGTTCTTTGGCACATCGCGCATCGTGGACGATTTCGAGAAGCTGAACAAGGTCGGCGAGGGCACCTATGGTGTTGTTTAGTAAGTACATGCTATGATTTTCCTGGTTCTCTGTTGCGAGATGAGGATGACTAACCAATATATATTCATTGTGGATACAAATAGTAAAGCAAAGGACAAAAAGACGGGCGACATTGTGGCGCTTAAAAGGATCAGGATGGAGCGTGAAAGTGACGGTCTTCCCATTTCGTCGCTTCGTGAGATCAAACTGCTGAAAACTTTGCGTCACGAAAACGTGGTTCTTGTCAAGGAAGTGGCTGTTGGACGTGATCTGGATCAGATCTTTCTTGTCATGGAATACTGTGAACAGGTACGGGCGCATGATGTGGCTTTTTGATGAAGTACCCAAACTCTGTGCAGGCTCGTGGAATTAATATGGCATCCTCTCTTAATGGATTAATAGGACATGGCTGCTCTGATGGACAATATCAAGAAACCGTATGCACCCTCCGAAGGTACTAGATCACATAGAAAGTCTGTCGAGTCTAGGACCCATCTCTATCATTGATCTGTTGCTGACATTGATATCATTTATCCCGCCATTAGTGAAATGCTTGATGTATCAGCTGCTGAAGGGCATTGAATATTGCCACGACCACTACGTGATCCACCGGGACCTGAAACTCTCTAACCTGTTGCTGAACGCTCAAGGGATTCTGAAGATTGGTACTTATCGATGAACACTTGGCATTGGGAACGTTTTTGGTATTTGACTACTCTGCTAACATAATGTTACCATTCATTCTTGTAGCTGATTTTGGTCTTGCTCGCTCGTTTGGAATGCCTTCTCGACCAATGACCCCAAAGGTGGTGACCCTGTGGTACCGTGCGCCTGAACTTCTACTTGGTGACCCCAGTTACACAACAGCAGTGGACATGTGGTCTACGGGATGCATCTTTGGTGAACTGTTGAACCACACACCAACTGTTGCCAGGAAAGGTGGAACGGCAGCAAATTGACTTGATCATTGAGCTTCTGGGAACCCCTCATGAAAAGATCTGGCAAGGATTCAACAAGTTGCCTGGGTCTAGCCTCCGGATGCCCGATCAAAGGTAACGAATGGGAACGACGGCGACTTGCGAGAATGCTGTACAAAAATACTGGGCCGTCGCTCACCTCCACTTGTGGTCTTCTATTATAGATTTAGCAACTTGAAGAACAAATTCCCCAACATCACAGATGCTGCCCGATCATTGCTGAGTGGACTTTTGACCTACGACCCCAAGAAGCGACTGTCTGTGAAGCAAGCCCTGGCGCATCCATACTTTTTCGAAGCACCTCCGGCCAAACACCCATCTCTGCTGCCCACTCACCCCGAGATCCGCAACGTTCACAGTGAAAGGTAGATGTTATAATTGATACTGGAGATGTTTCTCTAGCCCTCATTGACTGAACTTCTGCCCTCTCTCTCTCTCTCTCTATTTCTAGCCATCGTGAGGACAACATCAGGATGAAGCGACAACCACCACCAGAGTCGGTAGAGAACAACAGCAACCATAGAAAAAGAGTACGATGAACGGCAGTTGTCTTGAATGAAAGTGAACGCGAGCAGCCTCGTTTATTTATTTTATTATCATTCCGCACTCTCCGCACAGACAAAATGTCCTGCTCACTCTTGTCTTTGAAACCCGCACATCAAAATATTGAATTTGACCCGCGTGGCCCTCTTCCCTGCCCACCTTCGTTCAATTCATTCAGTCCTTGCTCGATTTTGAAATCACCTTGGACTCTTTCATCTGCATTGTTTTGCCTACACCTTCAATACATTGCAGCACAACAATCACCATATTCCCGACCGGCTGAGCCATTCAACCAACATGACATCACTCTTCTTCAAACAAGCCATCCATTGCCGTCGTGGGCTAAGCAAGCACGCACTCTCAGCTACAAGGAAACCGTTCACCCCTGCCTCCAGGATAGCACGACAAACACATTGTGCATGGTACTCGTCCCCATATCCATCTTCTCCTCAGCCGACCAAACACTCGTCTGTATCAACAACACACCCAAGCCCCGATCCAGCACATGACACCCTCAGCTTTGAGCACTGCAAGAACCCGACCCAACTGGAGAAAGGCATCACCTACTACCTTCGCACAAATCCAGCACCCTCGGATCAAGCACTCGTCGCCATGTTGCACGCCTGTGCAGAACTTTGTCGCGCAGCCTCGTCAGATACACCCAACAAGGGTCAAAAATCGCACCAACAACAACATCATCATCAACAACCAAGCAACCCTCTCTTGCAGACCATCCTCGATTCGTCCCGATTCACATCCGATCAAGTCTTTCGCATCGCGAGCATGATTCACGATACCATTGCCCCGCAGGCCAACCCCACAGGGCCATCCACTAAAGTCACCAACGCGTTCCTGAACGTATGTGCAATCACGGGCCAGTTTGACAAGGCCTACGAGATTGTGCAGGACATGGCCCATACGATCCAGGGCGGCGTCAAGCCCGATCTGGCCACGTTCAGGAACGTGCTCCGGACGGCTGCCACAGCTAAACGCCACCCCACAACAAATTCAACGGATCTGGATGCCAAGATCGACAAGGTCATTGAGCTGGGCACCGAGTCCTTGCTGCGACAGGCTCGGATATCCTTCGGGATGAAGTTGGGCCTCGGGGGGCTGGCAGGCGCGACGGTGGGCAAGTTCACCACTTTGGGCGTGATGGCCCTGCCGACGAACGTGCTTGGCAGACCTGGGCCCAAGAGCATTGAGGCTGCCGAGGCGGCCATGGTGGTGGACACGGAGCATCCGCTCCACGGGATCTTGCACGTGCTGACGAGCTCCGAGGCAGCGATGGGGATGGGCCTCACGGCAGGGCTGCTGACCGCGGGGTACTTTGTTCTAGGAAGCACGCGAAAGGCAGTGGAGCACAAGACGCATGATTACCATCAGCTGCCGAGAGCAACGCTGCTGGGCATGTATTTCCCCGATCTGGCGACGACGGACAGAGAGGAGATCCGTAGTTACTTGAGGAAGTTCGTGGAAAACTGATTATATTTGCTCTCTGTTTCTTTGTCCATCGCTTTTGTTGGGAGCGGTAATGGAGGAGAGGATTGGCTTCTCGACGGAAAAGAAAAAAAACAGCAACGTTGTGTAAGAGAGGGGAGCAACAGTTAACACAGATAAAAAATCGACGAAATCGCTGTGCTGTGAATAAATTCACTGGTCACTGCTTTTCAGATCTTTTTTGCCAATGTCCATCCACCATCAGCACATATCCGACATGGTCGGATCATGTATCGCGATGCTCTGGTTTCGTGCTGTCACTTTTTTCTGGGGTGAGAATGACCGTTTTGTTGCGCAGTAGTGACGCGATCCTTCCCTGGAAGAAAGGTGCTGCTCTTCTTTCTGCAATCGGCATTTGTGCTTTAGTGCCATCATTGTGGAACGGCGATATATCTTCATCCATTACGACAAGCCTTTTAGGTATCATACTTCGACATTTATACGATATCGAGCACACATACCCCATCGCGTGTTTCCATTCATCAGTTCTTTTCTTCTTCTCTTCTTCTCTTCCTTTCTCTCTTCTCTTACGTCTACCCTTCCCAGTTACCAACCCAGAGACTTGGGGCCTAGCCCGCCCCATTCTCCAGAGCAACAGAAACCGCCCTCTCGGCTCTTTTTCGTCCTAACGACCACTTCCAGTATCCTCGTCGACTTTCTTCTTCCTCACCTTCCATCCTCCACTGAAATAAAACATCCCCTTCCACTCCATACCTCGTGAACCTTCCACGCCGCCAAATTTGCATCTTCTTCCAAAGGACTTTCTGCTTACCCTATCCACATCCACATCCATATCTACCGGCATCATCTATCCCTCTGGCTCTAGCAACCTTCGCTCGCCTAGATCCTCTTCCCCAGAACCTTCTATTCGTCATCTATCCCTTCGTGTTGTTTTTTGGGGATTTCCTGTGTTCTGTCCATTCACATCCCACCGCATCCTTATTGCGGAACCTGACAACAAAAGACTAAAAGCAAAGCCTTAAACTCCTTTTCCTTTTTGTATTTTCGATCTTCAAGATATACCCTTGTCGCAACATCTCTAACCGAACTATATCCTTATTTTTGCCTGGTAGCCCTCAACAACAAACACACGCAGTTCTATTCATCTCATGACCTCATTGAATGCAATCCACTTGCAAGTCCTGACACCCGTCTACACCATCACCCCCACACCCTCGGGCTCAACCATCCACTCACACAATGCCAGCATTGATGGTGACGGGCAAGTACCCTACTCTGACGTGGACCTTGGCGACACCAGCGATAACAGCGATGAAGATGAAGGCTGCACCAGGCCCCACGGTGAACCACTGCATGACCTGGAAGGCCATGGCAGATTCTTAGGTAGGTTTCGTTGAGATGAAAAAATCTAAAGTGAAAATCATCACTGCAATACTCATACATTGTTGTGTGTGTGTTATCAGATATACCGAAAGTCCATGGAGCCCCAAACAGCAGCCACACAACCCTTGTCGCCACAAGCGATCCGACCTACAACGCACCTGGTCTCGACACTATGCAACCTGCAACGACCCTTGCCTCCAAAACGAGGAAACGAAAAGGCACAGGACTAAGACTCCAGCTCCCTTTCCAGCGCTCGTCTTCCTCGGCCTCTGCGTCGTCTTCATCCGTCAACGGGATCGACCATGCGCTGAAACTCAACTTCATGAGCACCCTGGGTCCGGGCATCCCCGTGACACCGACGGTCTCGGTCTTTGGTGATGGGCTGCCAGGGTTTATCAACCGGAACCCGTCTCACCCGGGCGGGATCTTTGGGTACTCGCCCGAGGAGGAGAAGAAGCTTGTGCGCAAGATCGACTGGCGGATTATCCCCATCTTAGGGTTGTTCTATGGCGCGTCTACTCTGAGTAAAAGACACGTTTCTTTTTTTTTTTTTTTTTTCTCTTTGGTTTGTTGCAGTTCATGGCACACTCTGCTTCATGAGGTGTGTATTGACCCCATGATTATTATTTTTTATATGTTCATAGACCGAATCAATTTGACCAATGCAAGGATATTTGCCTTCCAGAACGCGCTGCATGCCACGAACGAGCAGTTCAGTTGGGCGATTGCATTTTTTTATGTCGGCTACGGGCTTGCAGAAATCCCGTCGATTATCGCGCTGCTTTACTTGACCCCAAAAGTGTGGTTGCCAGCGTCTATGTTTGCGTGGTAAAGAGAAAAAAAAACCTTTTTCGAGCATTGTGAGGTATGGGCCCTGTGCATCGCGAAATTCGGATACTCATGGTTCCCCCAATCTTTTTCATATTCCTTCACCTTGCGACAGGGGTTGTATCACGTTCGGAATGGCGTGGGTTAGAACCTTCCCACTGCTGCTCGTTTTACGATTTCTACTCGGTATTGCTGAGGGTGAGAACCTGAACCCCTTTGTCATTCGCTCATATTTCTTTGAAAGATTCCAAGACGTAAATGTACTGATGAAAACCTTCTCTCTCTCTCTCTCTCTCTCTCTCCCTTTGTAGCGGCACTGATCCCAGGCGTCTTAGTCTACATCGCCATGTTCTACAAGAAATCTGAGCAAACCTTCCGCATGGCCCTCCTCGGCATGTTCAGTTCCTGTGCGGGGGCCTTTGGCGGTCTGATCTCGGGCGCGATCGGCCACCTTGATGGGCGCTTCCACATCCACGGTTGGCAGTGGATCTTTATCCTCGAGAGCTTCCCCACCCTGGCCTTGGCTGTCGCCGCGTACATGCTGCTGACGAAATCGCCAGAGTCGGCACCGTGGCTGGACCAGCGCGAGACGTCGATTGCGATCTACAGGATTAGGAACGATACAAAGATCAAGGTCACGAGGAAGATCTCGAGGAAGAATATTGTTGCGGCTATGACGGACACGAAGGTGTACTTGTTTATGGCTATTAATCTCGCCATGACTGTGCCAGGTAAGAGACGATCTCGGTTTCTCATTTTTTTAGTCTTAGCAATGATGTATTATTTTTTTTTTTTTTTTTTGGTATCTTCATCTTCCTAGTTGTCTCATCGATCGGCGTCCAGAGCCGTGCGTGGATGGCAGTCGCCAAGGCGACCAAAGACCAGCCTTCTCCTATCCGCCTCAACACCACGATGGGCGCACCCGAGGAACCCCTATCCATCATCAGCTCACTGCCCGAGAACCTGAACCCCAACTTCGAGTCGCTAATGCACGAACCCACCGGCGCGGCGCGCGTCTTGGCCCAGCTACTGTCCTCGCCCACATTTGCGCTTGGCGCGCTCTCCTCGTTCGGTTTTGCGATCTTGGCGGATCGGACTCAGCAGCGTGGGCTCATCATGGTGGGCTTGGCCGTAATCTCGATCATTGGGTACCTGCTGATGCTGCTGTCGGACAATGTTTGGGGTAAGTTGTAGTGGAGTTCAGACAGAGAGGGAGGAGGATAATGAGGTAGTATCTTTGTGTTAAGTTTCGGACCCGTAATCCTGTGACGCGTTTTAGTGAACTATGCCGGCACAATGGTGATTAGTATGGGCCAGACACCTATGACTCCCATTGTGACCTCCTGGCTGACAACAAACCTCGGTGGATACGCCAAGCGTGCAGTCTCTGTCGCCATGTTTCTCCTATCCTCGAGTGTAGCAGGCGTGTTGGGATCTCAACTTTACAAAAGCAAAGATGGTCCTCGATATAGTAAGCACAACTCTTGCAAACATTCTTGATCGATTTCCTTTTTTTTTTTTTTTTTTTTGGTTTGTGGTATCTAATATGCATACAACGCGTTTCTCGTCTTGTACTATTTTCCTCTTTTCCCTGTTCCAGCCAAAGGTCATCTCATCAACATCTGTTGCGTGTTAGCCGCGATCACCCTCACGCTGCTCCAACGCTGGATGTTCAAGCGCGAGAATAACCGCCGCAACTACTCGGTCAGCTTCGGCGTCAATCCTCTCAAGTATCTTTCTAAAGCCGAGCTGCGAGACCTGAATGACAAGCACCCTGCTTTTCGATACAACCTTTAGCAAAATAGCTATCCCCCAACGGTGGGGTCAGCCAAATAAAAAACGGAGCAAAAACATTCAAAAAAGAAAACCATCTATCAAGGAAGGCAGATCAAACACGAACAAAAAGATAACTGCGTGGTCCGGGAATCGAACCCGGGTCTACCGCGTGGCAGGCGGTAATTATACCACTAAACCAACCACGCTTTGCATGTTGCTTGCTGATACATGAACTTTAATTTTCTCCCTCATAAGCAATCAGCTTCTTGAGGATATTTCTCAGAAATATTTACCACGTGACTTATTAGTTGTTCAGAGTCTGAGACATGCTAGCCGTATATGAAGGACTTTCAAAAACTATTTTCAACAAGCAACAAGCAAAGCGTGGTTGGTTTAGTGGTATAATTACCGCCTGCCACGCGGTAGACCCGGGTTCGATTCCCGGACCACGCACTGACTATGATGATAACTCGTCGCCTTAAAATGTCCAATCCTGTATCGGACGATTCGCTCCTAAAGCGTGATGGGTGACACTCGAGTCTCTACTTTTTTTTTTTTTTTTGCCAGTGATGGCTTCCAAAGCATTGCAAGTCGCGGGACAAGCTCTTAATGGTTGGGGATGGTGTTTTTTTATTCACAAATGGTTTTTTTTTATTGCAAGTTGCTAATCGATTAGAAGTATATATCCCGATCGCTGCGTCAGTTTGTCGTTCATTCACTGCTCATTCTCCCAGATCGCACAAGCCCCCATCCCTTTTTATCAAGTTGAAAATAAAATAAAGAAAAGTACAAACATACGTTAGTGAATGTGATTTTTTGTCAATAGTTACCACGAGTCATTTAATTTCTTTACCTGTTCCAATGCACATGGTGCTTGCGCCGATCTTGGCGCCTTGGCGCTTCATCTCGGGGAACAAAGTGGCAATCTGGCGGGCACCAGTGCATCCGAGCGGATGGCCCATGGCGATGGCACCACCGTTAGGGTTGATCTTATTGGTGTCCAATCCAAGATGCTCAATGCTTGCATAAAGAAGAGACGGTTAGAAACGTTTACGTAAGAAAAAAAAAAACGCCAAAGCCCGGCAATGGCAACATATGACTTTTACCAGTAAATGGACTGAGAGGCAAAGGCTTCGTTCAGCTCGATGACATCAATATCCTTGATCTCGATGCCAGCCTTCTCACAGGCGGCAGGAATCGCATAGGCTGGACCAACACCCATGATCCGGGGTGGGCACCCCACCACAGCAAAAGCCACATACTTGCCCAAGATGGGCAGTCCCAGTTTGTGGGCCGTCTTGCGTTTCATCAGCAGCACAGCAGCCGCGCCGTCCGACACCTGCGAGGCGTTGCCAGCAGTGGTGAAACCTCCAAAGGCCGGGCGAACCTTTGACAGGGACTCTTCAGTCACATCGTCGCGGATACCGTCGTCCTTGGAGACCGTGATTTCTTTCTCGTTGTCGTCCTTGTCCTTGAAGACGGTCTTGACGGGGACAATCTCGCTGTCAAACTTGCCCTCCTTCTGAGCCTTGGCAGCCTTCTGGAACGAGCGAGCCGCAAAGGCGTCCTGGCGCTTGCGGTCAATGTTGAAATCTTTGGCGACATTCTCGGATGTGATTCTTAAAGATCAGCCAAAAAAAAAAAAAAAAAAAAAAAGGATTAGTAAATCATTTTTCTTGATGATTCGGTGGAGAGATAATAGATGCAAAATTCAAGCGGGATATCTGCTTTTTTACCCCATGGGAAGGTTGCAGTCCTCAGCCGCTTGGCTGGCCTTGGGGATCTTCTCTGACACATTGGCGGCCATGGCCGAGGGCCCGTACCCCATCGTCATGCTCTCGACGCCGGCCCCGATGCCAATGTCGATCAACCCGGCCTGAATGTGGGTCGCAATGTTGACGACCGCTTGCAGGCCCGACGAGCACTGGCGGTTGGTGGTGTAGAGCGAGGTCTTTTCCGGGTAGCCCGCGTACAGGGCCGCCATGCGCGAGACCGTCGCCCCGCCAGCAGCCTGCAAGACTGTGCCGACACAGATGTCGTCAACAAGGGCCGGGTCGATCTTGGTGCGGTCCTTGATCGCGATCAAGACGGCGGCGAGAAGATCCTCACTATTGGAGAAAAAAAAAAAAAAAAGAAAAGACTGTTAAAATTTTTTGTGAAAGTGGGTTTACGTTTTTTTTGGTGTTCAAATGGCCCGTGCTCCTATTTGAGCGGACTTTTGAGATTCATGCAAAAAATAAATAAGCACATGCGAGCCCATGATTCTTGTTTTCCCACACGGATCAAAGCGCTGCACTAAGGTTCACAAGAAAAACAGACGAGAACACTTACGGGACAGTGTCCTTGAAGCCCCCCTTGTTGCTACGGGTGATGGCAGTGCGGACAGCGTCGACAATGACCACGTCGTCGGGGGACTTGACGCCGATCTTTGTGGGGACGGTGCCCTTGTGCTTGTGAGAGGTGAAGTGCGATTTGATCTGAGAGAGACGTTCAGCCATGCTTTCTTCTTGTTGTTAGTTGAAAGAGTGTATAGAGTTGTAGTGTGTTGAGTAGTTTGAGGGTAGTGTGTGTGCGTAGGAATGGAGTGTGCAATTGCGTGAATTGTGTTTTCAAAGTTTCTGAATGAAGGAAAAAAAGAGTTTTCACACAGTCCAGGGCCCATTTTTATGTTTTTTTTCCCTACAGATGCCCGGCTGACCCTCACTGATCGAAGGGGAAAAGAGACAGCAAAAAGCGATCTTTCTGCGGTAAAATTTCCTCCGAGCCACTCAGAATGCTTCCCTTCTCTTGCTTGAGCATACACAGTCTCTCTTCTCCACAATGGGTTATGGCTGAATGCATGTCCCCGATACTCCCACGATCGATCACGGTCAAGGTAGTTTAGAAGTGAAGAACAAACCATCTACTTTGTTACCCCGCACTTGTCACGCTTGCCAATGCTTAAAAATCACAAAAAAAGCAAACAACATGTGAAATTCGCTTCACGCGCTGCGCTGAATACATATATACTCACGCCAAAAGTGTCGATCCGAATAACGCAATAATGATATTATATTAGAATGTAGATGGTGATGCAAATAGCTGTAAAAAAGCAGAAAAAACACCTGGACTCATTGCTTGAACAAACTCTGCAAAGGGTTGGGCTTCGGTGATGACGAAGAGGATGACGAAGAGGACGACGGCGCTCTCACGGTTTGCTCCGTAGCATCGTCCTGCTCCACAATGTCGCGGCTCACAGTCCGCACCATGCCATTGTCTTCCTCCCGCTCCACCTCATGGATCTTGATCGCAGACGAAGCTGGCCTGGCGTGTGCTGCAGGTGGCGGCCGGAGACCACTCCATGCTGTCCTTGAGGATCCTGAAACAGAACTGGCTGCACTCTCTGAGCGAATATCAGTCGGACCCTCCCCCTGACTAGCAGGATGGGTTTCTATCATCGACTTGATGATCTCCTTATTGTTGTTTGCATCTCTGGTATCCTTGGTATTCTTGTCAGGTTCATTAAAGCTGATGGAGGGGTTGTTGTTGTTGTTGTTGTTGTTGATGTTGGCGCTGTTGGGGTTGAGGTTCGAGTTTCGGTTGTTCTTGTTGGCCGCCTTCATTTCCTGGACAACATCCTGCAGTGTCCTGGTGTTGTTGTTGTTGCTGCTGGGCATGCTCAGATCGGGCACACCCGCAATACCAAAACCGCCATAGGGCGCAGTGCCACCGTAGCCCACGGACCGCTGGTTGACTGACCGCTGGTTGTCCCAGCCAATAGACCTCTGGTTGTCAAAGCCGACAGAGCGTTGGTGATCATATCCAATTGACCGCTGGTTGTCGTAGCCAATAGACCGCTGGTTGTCGTATCCGATGGTTCTTTGCTCGCCTTCGCCCTCCGCCATGCTTGGTGGGCGAAGAACAATGTCGTCGCCAATGTTGATATGGGGCAAGCGAGAAACAGCATGGTTGCTGTCCTCTCTCTTCCTGGACCAAGTTCTCGTATACTTGTATTGGAGATGCAGCAGAGGGACCGTGACACCGTGGATAAGGACACTGGACAGAACCATAAACATGACCACAGGGAAAACCACTTCGCGGACGCGAGCCAGTCTATCTCCGTTGTAGGGGGATTCACCCAGATGATCAGGATGGGTCATGGCTGCAGTCACCTTGGAAAAGAACACGGCGCCAACACCGATGGGTCCGAACCATCCAGCAAAAGCAGCTTCACGATAAGTCGTCAGTGCCGGAATGACTGGTTTCATGCCCACAACAAAAGGAAGTCGCCTCAACATCAGAATAGCGATAGCCAAAACAACCAGTCGCCAGACAGACAGCTGCAGGGCAGCATCGGCAAAGCTGCTGAAAGGGATCGAGGCTCCAATGTAAACGAAGCAAGCCAAGTTCAGCAGCATATCAATGGTTTCCTGAATATGAGCCTCTGCAATCTCGTTCGAGAACCAATCACTAAAAATGACACAGGTGAAAGTTGTCAATTTTTTTTTGTTTGGCTTCGTCTTCCACGATACTTGCCCAGAAATGTTTTTCCAGCACTTACTCCCATGCGAAAATATTTCCAGCAACAAAACAGGCGAGCAAATCATCGGAGGCAATGATACTGACAATTCCAGCCACAGCCAGAGCAAGGGCGATAGAAAAGACCAAGAATGATTCCTTGTCGATGAGTTTTCTATTGACGTAGATGACACAAAAGAACAAAAAAAAAAAAAAAGCATACGATGATGTCAGTTTTGTTTCTTGTATTACTGCAAGCAGCGTACTGAAAAAAAAAGGTACCTGTTCTTGGCTCCCTTGACAGCTTTACGTGCAGCAGCGCCAATGACGGCACCGATGATGACACTCAGCATGATCTGGTAGGCCCAGACAAGGTAGAACCACTTGGCAATGGCTGTGCCAGTCGATTTCTCTTTGATCAGGTAAAGACCAAGGAACAGGAAGGGCAGACCCATGCCATCGTTGATGCCCGACTCAGCGGACAGCAGATAGCGGATGCGGGGTGGAACATGCTTTTCGGCAAAACGGCCTTTGACGACCGAGTTGGACAAGACTGGGTCGGTGGGAGTGACACAGGCAGCGATGACCATGGCTTCGATCTACTCAACCAAAAGGATATAGAGTTTAATACATCTTGCATGAAAACACAGAAAGATATGCCGAGTATCATCGTGGGTACTGGGATCACGTCATAATATTGTGATGTACGACAAGTACAAGTACAAGTGCATGCATGCCTTTGAAGTGGAGAAGGAAAAACATGAAATAAACTTACAAAGTCCAGGTCGGGGATCAAGCCCCAGATCAACAGTGCAGATGTAGCCCACATGAGCACCATGAGTGGCACGATCATCATGAACAAAGACATGCGCTCCTTGACTAGGTAAGCTCTATTAACATGAAAGAAGAAGGCGAAGAAAAGTCAGAAGCTGTGTTTGATGTTTGCAAATGCAGATGCAGATGCAAAGCAAAATGGGGCACAAAGTTGTGCTTGCCACGGAACAAATTAATTCCCCTGATGGTTGGGTTGTCCGTCTGCTTGTGCTCAGTGCTCAATGCTCAAGTTCTTTTTCTCTATCTCTCGATGTTACCTCGGTAGTGACACTCCTGCGGCCATGACCTGGACGGCAATGACGATGCGAGTAAGCTCAAGGGTGACGGTGTCGAAGTCTTCCCATCCCGAGGGATCAAAGATGCTTAGTGCATATGGCCCAATGATGATACCAAAGGCTGTTGATACGACTAGCCACGTGGAAATGAAAAAAAAAAGAAGTAAAGAACGGTTAGTGTCCAACGCGTAATCATATATCCCGAAGAGAAGAGTGTCCACACGGAGCAGGGAAATAGGGAAGGAAGGAGGGAGGGGGGAGTCGACAAGTGTGTGCAAAAAAGAATTCTCAAGGCACATGGGTAAACCCGACGAGGCAGTGTGTCAGTTTCACTGTGACCCTGCATGCATCGACTCAGATGTGAGGAAGGAGCTGGAAAAAGAGAAGATCCAAGTTCACACGACAAATAGCTTTCTTCCAACCCTGTAAATTCCACCACCGCCTTGTAGTCCTTTTCCACTACCATCCAACTTTGACACACACCATGCCACCAAGATCGATTGCCATCTATGACTACACTTCATCAGCGGGGTTACCATCAAAAAACTGATTGAAAAAAGAAAAAAAAAAGTGGGGGACATGACTCGAGTGTGTGTTTGTGCATGATCTCATCCGCTCAGAAATAAACTTAAGCTTTTTGCAAGAGTAGAAAGGTGGGAAATGAAGGAAAAAAAGGTCGTATCCCTCAGCCCAGCCCAGGCATGGCACGTCTCCACGTTCCTCTCAGCTCAATATCGTTCCCCTACCCCTGCGCTATGAGTGTAGATGTGGATACCGAGGAAAGGGACAAAAGGGGTGCAGGCAGTAATGAGAATCCATCTTACGATCTATTCTCGAAGCACAGGTATTCTAGATCAACCAGCCAGGCAAGCAAACAAGCAAGCAAGGAAGCAAGTAGGGGGTTGGGCCGGTTTTTTTTTTTTTTTTTTTTTTTTAAACTACTGTGCTGTAATGAATGTAAACAGGAAACCAACTTTTTTTTTTTTTTTCTTTTCGTGCTCTTTCTTCCTTTCAGAATTCCATTATCTGTTTTACCTTTGCAGAGAATACATTAGATACATCATAACAAAGAAACGAAAGAAAAGAAAAAAAAAGAAAAATGATCCTCGTGCCTTATTTTGCCCGCTACCCCCAACCATTCACCACCAGGAAGATGTACTACAAGCACGAGGCTTCGGGATGAACACCATCCCACCGACCATCGAGCATCGACAGCCCTGTGCTCGAGTAGCACAAATGCTGTGGGTTGTTACCCGGGCGGAAGGGAAAAAAAAAAATAAGAGTGAAAACAGAGCCCCCTCCCTTGCCTCAAAAAAAAAAGTTACCCTGAGCAGGTCATTTTCTCAGAGCCATCCACGGGTATATCGAGTCCGAGTCGAGTCGAGTTGTGCAAAAACTTACATGCTTCGGAAATGAACAGCTTCTCCTTGACAAACAAACTGACCAGGCCGAAAAAGATGATGAAGCATCCTAGCAGCGCATAGGCCACATGCTCTGGACTCGCCTCAAGGACAATCCCTGAGCCTGACATAAACCGTTAGACGAGGTTCTCGGGGGAAGAGGAGAGGAGAGGAGAAAGAGAGAAAAAAAAATGAAGGGGGGGGGGGAAGGAAGGAGAAGAAGACAGAGTCGAGAGGGACTGGCGTTCGATTCGAGATTGCGGTTGGTGTTATTCAACGGTGTGCGTGTGATGTGATGGGGATAAAATGGTCCAAGAAAGAAGGAGGGCCAGATCGAGCGGATGGAGTGGAACGAGGAGATGAGGGTGGATAGGGTATATGGGTGAGGTACAGAGTGGAGAAGAGCCAGAGCGAAGCAAAAAGAAAAAAAAAAAAAAAGAAAGGAACGTTGGAGGATGACGCTGGAGGAGGGTTTAAATAGGTTTTTTTTTGAGTTCCGTCATTAAAGTTTTTTTTTGTGATAGTGGCGAGGACCATGTATGCATAAGCAAAAGGAGCGAAGGGGGGCGAAAGAAGAAGAATTGTGAGTGAACGGGTAATGGGCCTTTGGCCTGTTGTTGATGCGAAATGCTGCACAGTAGCACTTCACTCATCTGTGAGCGTTCTTTCATGCATTCAAATTCAAAAATGACCAAATGCACCAAGACTCTCCTTACATTGTAAATGAGAACAGAATCTTTGCCCACTTGTCGACAGATGAATGGGGAGTGAGTGAGTCGATGAAATGGGGAAGGGGGGAGGGCAGAGTAATGTTAGGGATGCATGAATAGATGGTGGTTGGGAAAATGAGTGAGACGAAGGCAGAAAAGATAAACAAATTGAGAAACATAGCTGGACCTTTTTTTTTTTGGTGCTCCTACTCCTACTACCCCTTCACATAACAATTCCTGCAGGTTTTGTGTAACGTTCCGATTAGGGGGAGGACTTTATTTGTTGTGAAACGGATGGGGGTATCGGGTTCCCGGATGGTGGGGGACCCACAAAGCGAGAAAATAAAATAAAAGGCTTATAGGCTTATGGGTTTACCCTGCAAACTGGCAACGAGTGCTGACAACCATTCCGTTGATCTCGGCCTCAGCTCGGATCTCAGTCGCACCAAAGTACATCCGAAGCTCAAACACCATCTTGTGCCCTGGCAGTGCTCCAGGAACAAAGGGCAGCGGGATCAAAAAGTCTCCAATCTTCTCCACCATCGGACTGTCCACGTACCGGGGCAGATTCGAGGACGAGCACGCAAACAACGGCGAATTGACGGGCTTGGGGTATTGGTAGGTGATATAGCGCTTGGTGATGCACTCGTCCACACCGATCTGTTGACCTGGCGAGATGTACACCGAGAATCGGTCCCGTGCACGGATCGCTCCCTCCCGGTCCCGGACCTTCTTGTGCGCCAGGTCCTGTCCTTCTTCAAAGGCCATGAGCGAGTCCACTCCGTACCAGCGGCGAGCAACACGCTGTGTCACAGTCTTGGGCATCAGACCTGCATAGGCTGCTCCACGGACCACAGCAAGCTCAGCTCGGGGTGGTACTCCAATCATGGGCACACGGGCACCAAACTCGTCCTGGACACGCTTCTGTAAGTATCCCGAAGATCCAAATCCTCCGACCAAAAAGATGGCGTGGCACTGGTAGTTGGTCTGTTGCAATTGATGCTGGATCAGGCGCAGAACATCGTTCACTACGGGGTCAAAGACCTCGCGTCTCATTTCCTCCGCAGTGACTGTGAGCACACCATCCTCGAGGCCAATGTCGTAGTCGGTCAGATCTGCACGTCCAGGAATGGCTGGCATGGTGATGTACTGGTCCTCGACACCATCAAACAATGGTTTCACGTTGTGAATAAAGGTGTCCATGAGCTGAACCCAGTTGGCGGCTGTGAGTCCCTTTTCCTGCCACTTTGAGAATCGGCCTCTGAGCAATGCCTCCATGCGTTCGTCCAAGAAAATTGATCCACAGCTATGCCCACTTCCACGAGTCACCTCCTACAAAAATAGAGAAAGAGATATTAGAAAAAAAAAGAGATCAAATGTTTTGCATGCACCATAGAGTTGCTCAACATACCCTCAATGTGCGACCTTGTGGCCCGACGGCGACTTCAAAGACAATGAGATCAACAGTTCCTCCACCGGCATCACAAATCATGAACCTCTGTCCATGGCCAATCGAAAACTGGTCGCATTTTTTTTCACAGTACAGAGCTGCAGCTTCTGGTTCCGAAATGAGGAGCAGTCGGTGAGGTGGGTCCAATGGAGAGATCATTCCAGCCTGGAGTGCTGCCTGTCGCATCAGAGCCTTGGCGTTGTCCGTCCACATGGCAGGCACTGAAAGACAGTACTGTATGTGTTGTTGTTCAAAAGCTGCTCCAAATCCTTTGAGAACCGTCTAAATAGTTTTGTCCGCCCAAATGAAACGAGGTTTTTTGTCAGTCATATCCTCCATGCGACCATGCGATAGCAGTCTCTGTTCATCATCATCATCTTCCTCTTCATACTGAACTTGCCTGGACAACATGGGTATGAAAAAGGCGCAGATAGTCGGCAATGGCGTCGACAACAGTGAGGCCATTGGGGAGTGGTGGGTGAGGTCCTGATGCTTCATCGAGGTGCAGCTTGTACTTTGAGAGCAAGACGTGGTTCTTGTATGGAGGTTTGGTGATGGCGACCTTGGCAGTGTAGCCCCATTCGAGGATCTCTTTTGAGTTGGGTCCGTACAAGTTGCAGGTGGGTACCTTTGGATAGTTGTGGGTCTGCTTGGGCCTATATGTCAAGTATGAAGACGCAAGTCAGTTGTGAGTACACGTGAATGAGCATAAAAGAAGGCGTGGCGCGTAAAAATCAATAGAGTTCCTTGTTCTCATTTCCCTCATAGTTCTTTTCGTTGGTTGGTTGGTTGGTGGGTGATGGACGCGTCAAAGTTTATCGATATTCGCTCCTCCCTCCTCTTTCCTTTTACAAGCCGATCAATTAGGTTCCCAGGAAATTGAAGAGAACGGGCTGCCGAACGTCAAATAGTTGAGAGCAAAAATAACATCGCCCGTCTGTTGTCATGAACCCACGCCAAAGATGGTGATGGACAACCAAGGACACAGGAAACGAATGGTTGTGGACACAGACACATTTACACACACACACGTACAAGAGAAAAAAAGTGTGGACCTAAATCGATGGATAACAAAGCGTAGCAACAAACAAGCAGGATGAAATTACCAGGTGGACACTTCATGGACTTCGCCGTCCTGCTGGTAGGCATAGGCCATGGACGAGTAGGTTGTGCCCCAATCAATGGCCATGATGATCGGGTACGTCTGGTTCTCGCTTCCAGGCATCGCATAAGGTCGGTGGCCATAATGTTGGCTACTACCTATTGGTGATGAGTACGGTGTTGTTGGGGTAGACGAGTAAACGGTCGGCGATGGCGCGTAAGATGAGGAGGCGCCTGAGTATGGTTGCGACCAGCTGGGGCTGGAAGCAGGACTGGGCATTGGGTATGGTTGGTGGAACGACGAAGACGGTGGAGAGACATAGGGCATTGATGAGGCTCCTTCTGGAGCAGCGACCGGTGCGTGTGCCATGGTTGCCTCCTCTGCTGACGCCTGAATGACGGCTGGCGACGGCGCCGAGGCTATGTGCATGTTGCCGTGTGCGGGAGGAGGAATATTGAGGCTGTTGTAGGATGGTGGCAAGGTGGAGGCGCGCTGAAGCATCTCGTCGGTCATATCCTGCTCGTCTTGTTCTTGTACAGCGTGGGGCGATCGAGGATCGTGCACAGTGGGTCGAGTGTCGTATTCAGACTCATCAGGCGCTGAAGGCAGAGGAGGAAGAGGGTTGTTGATGTGAGAAGAGATCAAGGGCGAGTCTGCGTGGAGCTGAGGATTGTTGGGGGTCGTTGGTGTGGATGGACTGGATAAACCAGGTCTTCCTGACAAGGACTGGAAGGATGGGGCGCTGGCGAGGTGATGGCGGGGCGATGGGGGGGCCTGGGGCAGGGAGGAGAGATCATGAATGGAAGTGCCGTTGATGGTGGATGGAATGACAGGCACTGGAGGGATGGAAGCTGGGAGCGAGATCCCGACACGGCTGGTGGAGCTTGCATTGGAGTGGTGTCCGAGGCTGATGCTGGTTGAAGAGGCAGCAGTGTTTGTGCCATTGGGGGTGGGGGGCAGTTCAGCGGAAGAAGGGGAAGGGGAAGAAGGAACGCTGTGCTTGGAGGAAGGGTCTTTCTGTGGAGTAGAAGCATCTGCGGAGGAAGAGGAGGAGGAGGAGGTAGATGACTTTTCCTTCTTTTTTGAGTTGCGAAAGATGCCTCTGATGGACTTCATTGTCGCAAGGAGGGAGGAGGAGGGAGGAGGAGGGAGGAAAGGAGACGATGGCAAGGAAGGAGAAGAGGCGATGGAATGGTTGATGGGTGAAGATGAAGAAGGAGATGGCGATGGCGATGGCAAAAAGGAAGGAAGAAGCAGAAGAGGGAGAGTCTAATTTTGTGAAGTTGAGGAGCCTGATTTAGGAACGAAAGAGAGAGCGAGCTGAGAGAGAGAGAAAGACTCATTCACTCGCTGCACGCACACATCGAATGTCTCTAACTCGACAAACTATGTCTGTACCCTACTCGTCTACCCAGGAACCTAATGCGCGCATTTAAACTTTGTGAGGGCAGACAGACGATCCATGTCGACCGACCTCGTATTTCCTTCTCTTGTCGACTCTGAGCAAATCGTCTTTTATTTCAGCGTGAGAGGGACTGAGAGGCTGAGAGACTGAGAGACTGAGAGACTGAGAGACTGAGAGACTGAGAGACTGAGAGACTGAGAGACTGAGTAACGGAGTAGCTGGGTAACTGGGTAACAGGGTAGCTGGGTATGCAACTGAGCAACAGAGTGACTGAACCCAAACCAAATCAAATCAAAAAAAACACCAGCCTGGATCCTGGATGCCCCCTCATCTGGATATACTCGCTCACCATCCACCAGCTTCCCAATTCCGTCGCTCGTAAGAGAAGTACGTACAAACACATGCCGTGTGTCGATTCAAACGTCAGATACCACCCTAAATAAAGAATGTTCTGAGTGGCAAAGTCATCTGAATCCTTGCCCAACGTCTTTCCTCCAAAGCATAAACAACGGCGAACAAGCACAACGCGTCATCGAAGGTGGGTCATTGATTATCGTCCCGACACAACAACAGAACGACAGAACAACAGAAAACGTACTCTTGTGCAGTGATATGATGTTGTCCCTGGGAGTGAAGCTGACACTGAGCGGCGGATTTTGGTTGGTATTCAGCGTGGGCCTAACCGTCGGGTTTCCTTTCCCCTTTGTCCACAATTCTTACACAGACAACAACTCCATTCATTCATCCTATCCTTCATCCACTCATCCATTCATACCCAAACAACACTCCCACCTTGGCATACCGCATTCGTCATGGCCATTTCACCGCGGTGGTTGCATGCCTCTGTAAGGGAAAACAATGGACACTTGAGCAAACATGTGGTTTTGTCAATTTCCATTCACATTGGTTTCAACTAACTTGGCCATGTGAATGTTATTATCCATAACACTGGAAAAAAAAACATAACATAGGCCGTCGCCAACTCGACAATATACATAACGGGAGGTACCACGGTCGACGCGGGCAGAGAGATAGTTCTAGCCGAGACTCTGGCCCTCGATATCTCCAAGCCATGGTCTGTCAGTAATCCGCCCTTCGTCACATTGGCACCCCTGGCTCGACCCCTGCGTGGACATTCCATGAACAAAATGTCAGGAATGCCTCAGATAGTCGTAGCAGGAGGTGAATCTTCTGGCAACGACACTTCCTTGTCTTCAACAATCTTGATTATGGACACTTCTCTTAGTGGTGGCAGCTGGACTGCTCCAACAAACATAACCAACACAACGTTCCACCGGCTATACCATGCCTCGATTTCTACAGGAAAGGATGGTGCCCTGCTCCAGGGAGGATACCACACTACTTCCAACGGGTCTATATTCTCTACACTAGTGACATTGAACCCACAACAAAATTACGCCCCGATGTCAACGGCCCCAGTATCGCTGGCACCCCATGGGCCGGATCTTGCTCGACACACCATGACACTGACCACAGATGGACAGGCGGTTATTCTTGGCGGGATTAACTCAAACGGGACCGTCGCCAATCTGACCATTGCCCATGTTCTGGACACACAGGCGGCACGCGGCGAGTGGAAAGTTGTCCCATTGAACGGAACTCCACCCGACCCACGCATGTCATTTACCGCAGTGCTCGTGAACTCGACCACGATGCTCGTTTATGGAGGCACACCAGACTTTAAGAGCGCCTACTGGGTGGCATTCTATCTCGACCTCCCTTCTTGGACATGGTCCTCGCCAGCGGTCCAGGGAAAAAGTCCACGCCGATGGGGACACACTGCGACCATGGCCGGCAACACGATGATCGTGGCATTTGGTAAGCCACTGTCGTTTCTCTCTCGCAAACACACACCATGGGAGAAAAAGAAGAAATCAGTGCTTTTCAGAATTATGTGTGCGATGGGGTACTCGACTATTTTTACGACTGGGAATGGGAGAGGGAAAGGGAGAGGGAAAGGAAACGGAGACGAGGGGGAGCAGAAGGGGACGACATGTTTGGGGACGGAAGGGGGTGGAATTTTTTGGTGTTTTCATTTTGGTGGCAAACCTCCGTCATTGGCGATCAACCGTATTCCTTGTCATATTCATACTATTCAGAAACTGCCTTTTCATTTGTATACAGGTCAAACAGCGCATAACACCTCAGAAACCAACAATATTGCCCTGCTCGATACAACAACCAACACCTGGATCACGGAATTCCAGCCACGTGGGACGACAAGTTCGGTCCCAGATCCAGCGGTCAAAGAGCAGCCCAGTATAGGTGCTGTACTTGGGATCACATTTGTAGTCACGGTTGCGATTGTTGTCGGACTGTTCCTTGTGTTGGTTCGACGTCGACGTCGCCGGACACGAAACACGGTTGCAAGGGAAGATTCGGGTGACCAGACAGCACGATCGGCAGTCAAGCGGCAAGAAACAAGCGAAAGTCGTGGGTTGAACGCAGCATCGTTCCTAGGTGTGATATCCAAATCAAAGAAGGGCGGGGTTTCCAAGCGTGGGCCACAAACCTCATTGGACGCACATCCAATTTCAGTTGTGGCCCGCATGTCACAGCTGGGCACTCCAGCGACCAATTTAGGCTACCCCGAGGTCACGGTGCAGCAAGGGAGTGGGATGGTGCCTGTATCGAGCTACATCTACCCAAACCAGCCGTGTTCTGTCAAAGACAAGGACGAGGATGGGCTGGAGACCAAGGTAGTGTACCACACCTTGTCGCAGGCACAGCAAGAAGCGCTCAATAGCAGTCAAGAGGATCGAGCCAATAATGAGCTATATCATGTTGAGTAGAGCTAGAACCCGCACACAAACACCCTTTTCTCAAAACCACATCTTCCATTCTTAATGAATTATACCACACACCTGGTGAGAAGTGTTTGTGATTGGTGTGATATTCAGGCATGTCTCCCCCATCCTATGGATAGACCACATACATTGGGATAGATAGGGGAGTAGTCTACGAGCCACAGGGATTTTTTATTTGCTATCCCACCCTCCAGTTCAATCTTAACTGCTATGTAGCTTCCCCTCCCCATGCGTAGTATTTCCTTCATCGTCCCTTCATGGTCAAGTTAAAAAAAGAACTTGCGAGACTTCTTCAGTATGTTTTCAAGACAGCCAACCACCATCACACGCGGCATGTCTCTGGATGTCCTCACTCCCTTTTTTTTATTTTTTTTATTTTTTTTATTTTTATGTGTGGACTATGGCCATGCGCATGTGTCTTTGTTTCGGACAGAAAATCCTGCTGAGTTATGCGCCACCAATTTGTGGTACTCGAGTGCATTAATGCACAAAACAAAGAGCAACACCCTTTGACACTTGCACTCACACACACAGACACCGCGTAAAACGCATCTCCCTTTCTTGCTCTCTCACTCTCTCCGTGCCACCTTGTCACCCTGTCACCCTTTTTGAACGAGGTAAATAAGGAGGCGACTCAAAGATAACTAACGAAAAGCAGTCCTCAATGGCAATCAGCGTGAATGGCAAAGAAGATGAGAAAATGGAATGATCGTCCTTGATCGACACTTTTGCGATTGCGCTGTAGAGAATTCGTTGTATTTCTCACTATTTCGTTTTCGTTGTCTCTCTGTCTGATTTTGTCCGGGGGTTTACCCCCCTGGAAAGGGTTGGCTTGCGAATAGCGAGTACCCAGACTTGTCTCTGAGGTGCTCGAGCGATCATTTTGTTTTTTGTTCCTTTGTCGCTTTGACCATCGGCGAATAAAAAAAAAAGAAAAGAAAAAGAAAACAAAGCAAGAAGGGACCAAAAAGGGCCTTCAAGGACGCATGAATGAACGGATTATGAGGTAAGGCATGCACAAGGAGAAGGAGAAGGAGAAGGGGTAGATGCGTATGTACAAGTAGTATGGCGGGACTGGACTAATTGTGGATGGACGATGGACGATAGACGATGGATGATGGACCGTGGACCGTGGACCGTGGACCGTGGACAGTGTGGACTGGTAACCCTTCATCCCCCCCTTATTCTCTGTCAATGCTTTCGTACCTTTGTTCCTTCCTGAACGAACCCCTTTGTCATCTCTCTCTCTCTCTCTCTCTCTCTCTCTCACTTCCCCCCTTCGATGGTGTCGCGCAATGGCAATTATGCAGTATGCAGTTGGCATGTGTGTCCTTGCCTTCGCTTTACTTATGAGCACATTGTTGTAATCTCATCCTTGCTCCCAATCGTACATACGCACACACAGCATCGAAAAGAAGAGAAATAAGGGCTAGCCTAACGCCCATCGGTTTTTCTTTGTTGTTTGTTGTTCCTTTATGCAACATCTCAGGCATGTTCTCCTGAACCTCATACCCAAATGCCTCCCCCCTTCTCCTTCTCTCCCTTCTCTTTTTAATATCTTGCAATGGTGCAATGGTACAATGTGCATTATTCTTGGTTCATGTCCCTCGCAAGCAGTGGCATTTTATCCCTAAGAAATCGCCTCATGGCCGTTTTCCTTGTATTGGCCCGCCAATCTTGACAGACGAACGGACCATGGCCATCCGTCCACTGCGATTGGTGCTTTTAATCAGCCTCTTCCCGCATCCTCCCAATCCCAGTCATTGACCGTTTCTTTGGGAGGTTTGTTCTGTAAGACGAGGATGTCCTAATTGAATTGAGAAACATAACAACAGTGCATTAGAGATAAAGAATGAGAGCCCACAAAGTGGATGAGCACCGTCAAGAAAAAAAAAGCAAGTTTTTCTTTTCGCCAACGGATATTATTTCGAGAGGATCCAGGAGTGGGCGAGAGGGTGGAGTGGGAGTAGGGAGGGTCGGCGTTGTTGTCTCGACATACATACACATTCTCTCATACATGCATACATATGCGTATAGAGTCATTTTGAATCCTTCTTTCTTTTCCTCTCACCTTTTCGTGACCTCTCTCTCTCTCTGTGTGTGTGTGTGTGTGAGAGAGAGTGAGAGGTTTTTGCCGCGCGAAAAAGTGATGTGTACATGAGCATTTGATGCGCGAAGCACGCTTGTTGCGGAGCAAAAAAAAAAAAAAAAAAAGAGAGAGTAAACGTGCTCATTATGCTTTCATCGATGGTTGGCGCATCTTTCTTTTGCAACAAACACATCACACATCACACATCAGTGATTCGCCCACGCGCATGGTGTAACAGAGTGCCTGCTTGCTCGTCTTCTTTTCCACACACACTCTCTCACTTTCTCTTACTCTCTTTTTTTCTTTCTTAATTTCTGGAGTTGATCGAAGTGGTGCATATCTCGGACGATGTATATTTGGGTTGTCTGTCCAATGACCTTGGTTCCTGAGAAAAAAAAAGCTAGTGCAAATCAGGCCAAAGCAAAGTCAAAAAACTGGGAAGATAATAAAAAAAAAAGATGAGATGGAGACACAAAGTGTTCAATACTCTTTTTTCTTCCCTACCTCACGATAACAACGAGCCATGGCGTTGTGTTCGCGTTTATGCCAAGTCGTTTTTTGTCTTCTCTTTTTTATCTTTTTTTGGACGTCCGACCAATCATCGATGGATGGCTATTGCTGTGGCAGTGAAAAGTTAACTGTGGGTGAGATACAAAAGTGCAGTGCAACACAAACACACTTTTTTACTTGTCCACTAAACATGTAACGGTTCTTCATGCTTTGCGAGGTCCCACGTTGTTGTTTCTTTTCTTTTATTCCGTCCACCCGCCCGCCGACCCAATGTGTCTTTCTTCAGAAGTCTAATGCAACATGAATAAGCAACAACAACAACAACAACAACAACAACAGCAAAAAAGGATGGTCCTGTTTCCCTCCTCGTCCCTCGTCCCTCCTCGTCCCTCTTTCCGTTTTTCCCTTCTCCTTCCCAAAAGTCTGTTTGGTTTGGCTGACGAGATCATGCTTTGTGCCTTGCGCTTTGTCAAAAAAGTACCATTGTCATGGTCATGTAATCCGCCCTTTTGCTGACAAGACAGGTTTGTTGTTTTCTTTTTTCTTCTTCCCGTTGCACTCTGAGTTTCTTTTTCTTCTTTGTTCTGTGTTTTGTGTGACCATCGACTCGCACCACTCATCGCACTTCGCGCTTTTTTTCTTTCTTTCTCATTGTTGTTATTTCCATTATCGTATTGTTTTTGTGTGTCGCATTCGCATTATGATTATGCGGAAAAGTCAAAAGTCAAAAGTAGGTATGCGATGTGGTCACCAATATTTTTATTTTCTCCCACTTCCCGTCCTGCCACGTTCACTCTCGTGGGTGCACAAAACCTTTTCTTTCTTTTGTGCCAGACCGGTATGTGGCCAAAAATGATCGCTTTGTTGCACGGTGAAAGTAGAGAGTTTCATGTAGCCATGAGCCACGCCTGCTCCTCGCTAGATTAGCGACAAGAGACAAGATTTTCTTTCTACATTTCATCCGATCTCAATACCTGAAGAAATATATTTCTATTAGGCATGGCATGTCTAGATTCTCTGTTTGTTGTTTTCTGCACGTCTCGTCTTTCTGCTTCATCTGTTCTCTCTCGTCCTCCACGTCCTCTCTCGTTCTCTCTCTCTCTCATCTCTCGTTTTCGCGCGCTCTCTTACTGTAACCTTTATCTGAGCTGTAGCTCTATTTCTCCGTATTGCATTTGTTTTGTTTTGTCGATGTTGTTGTTGTTGTTGTTGTTGTTGATGTTCATGTTGTTGTTGTTGCTGTTGTTGTTGTTCATGTGCCGTTGATGACTATTTTTTTTTGGAGCAGCTCACGACTTTGCTGGTAATTAAGTTCGATGACCCTTTTTTTTTCTTTTTTCTTTTGAGTTTCTCGACAATTCAATGACACGAATAAGAAACAAGTCGACCCAAAAAAGACGCGTTCTTGTCCTGTGCCCAATGCAAACATGGCTCCATGGCTGAGATTTCATTTGTCTTCCCTCCTCCCATCCATAAACCTTCCCGACAGGATTCTGGGTTTATCCCACAAGGAAAAGAAAACAAACTCATCAATAGTTAAAATGGTTGGTGAATGCAAGCTCTACCTAATAAGAAACGATGAGTCCATGTCGACAGAGTGGAAAAAGGGCCAAAGAGCTGGTTTTTTTGCTATGCTTAGATTAAGAATTTATGCTTTGGTTTTGTTTGTAAGCTTGATTTGAGAGGTGGAGCAGTGAGGTGCGAGTGAGCTTAATTCTTCCTACTTTGTCATTTTTTTTTCCCGCGTGTCGCGATCCTGCGTCAATTGCATAACATGGACGCCCTTTCTTTTTTCTTTTCTGTTCATATTAGGCATGCTCGACAACTGACCTGTTGATAGGGTCATGCCTATGACCTTTTTTTTTCTCCGCATGCAGAGGCCATGTTCTGGTTCCTGGAACACGTTGAGAAATAGCGTGTCTTTTTTTTCTTTTTCTTTTTTTAATCTTCGAAGTTTTGGTATCCTTTTTTTTTTTTTTTTTTTTTTTTTTTTTGGTTGAACGTTAATGAGCACAATTTTTTTTTGTTTGACAAACGAAAAATGAAAAAAAGGATCCTTTTTCGTGCCTGTTTGACGCGTAATGCTCAGGTCAACGGATTCTGAGCAAAAGCGAGAGGAGCGAGAAAGAGAAAGAGAGACCTGTCATACTCTCGGTCAACCCCCTTGTCCCTTGTCCCCCGAAGGAAGGGAGAGAGAGAGAGAGAGAATGAAGACATGGAAGCAGGCGGAAACAAAATATATGTAATTGTTTGTCCGAGAATAAAGAGAAAGAAGGGTTCCTTCTGGAGCATCAAAGAGACAAGCTCGCAACAGACAACATGCATCTACAGGAGCGAGTACCTTGGGGATGGAAAGCGCGAGGATTTGTTCGTTCTTTTCTTCTTTCTTTGCTTGCTATGTGTGAGAGAATGAGCAAGGAGAGGGCAAAAGATGTTAAAAAAGATGAAAGCGTAAGAGATAGAAACCAAAAGAAGAGAATAAAAACAAAACAAAGAGACAAAGACAAAAACAAACAAAGAAAAAAGAGGGGTCAGGGAGTCCATCTCTACCGACGACGCATGTCTATGTATCTGCTGTCTATGATG
>KN042419.1:2590973-2660052 GCA_000739165.1 Podila verticillata NRRL 6337
CTCACTCACTCACTCACACACACACACACACACACACACACACACACAGCACACGCAACAAAGAACACCATTCATCTTGTAACACATTCTTCAACACCCTTTCGCGTCGTTCTCTTTTCCCGCTCCTCTCTCACTCACTCACTTCCACTTTCTTTGGATCAATCACAAACCATTTTACTACTACCACAACGACTCATTAGTAGTAACGACAATCCTCATAATCATCGTCGTCCGCAACAACAACTACAAAGAAACAACAACTGCAAACACAACAGGCCTTTGTTATTTGTCCGTCCCACCCTCCTAGAAATAACAAACAATCCCGTACGCACGTCCCTGAACATCACAAAAGTTCTTCTCCAATCCCAACTGTAGGACAAAAACATAAAAAACTGACAACACGGACACGCGCCTCCCATTTTTTATTTTGTCGACCTCTTATTGGTTTTTCTCAAGTCACAACACCACCCCCCACACCACACCACACGACAACATGCTTGGACCTGGACCTGATGCTGGCCCAGGCCCTGGTCCTGCTCCACCGCCATCATTGACTCTGCCACCCTTGCGCGAGCTCGACAAGATTCCTCGACCAGACGATGACCGGATGGGTCGCCCCGGCTCGCACCCACGCTCACAGGCATCCGACCCACATTTGCACCAGCACTCGTCCTCCTCAATTTCCTCCAATCCTCTGCGGTCATCGCTTCAAGGGGGAGCATCAGGAGTTGGCCATTACCAATCACAGGCGCAACCGCTGCGTCATGGGCCGGGGTCATCGTTTTACCAGGCCGACCATCACAGCCGGTACTCCTCCTCTGTTGGCTCCCTTCCAGGTATGGGACTTTGCCTTTTTCTTTTCTTTTCGTGTGGCTGGCTTGGTTTCAAGGGTCAAACCACATTCGGACGTGTGGTGCGCATGAAAAAGAATACATACCTTGCGACATGTTCTAATTCAAATATAAACTTTTCTCCTCCCCCTTTCATGCTTGATTTCTTTCCATACATTTACACGCCTACGTACTTACATGCTAGACTTGTACATGAGCTCCACTTCTGCACCTTCGACCACGACCACATCAAGTCTATCCCGTGCCGACTCGCTTTCGACCATGGAGTACCTTCAACAAGGTACCTTCCATGGACACAACCATCGTCACATCTCTAGCGCCGGCAGCACCACAAGCGGAACATCGGGATCCAGTTTTGGCAACAGTGTTAACGGGGGCCTCTCGAACCAATACAACTCACATCAGTACCAACACTCGGCGGGACTCGGACGCGCCAACTTGAATGCAGCTGTCCATCAACATCAACAGCAACAACAACAACAGCAACAACAACAACGCCAGCAAACCATCGGAGCCGAGAACGCAACAACCAATGGCAAAGTAGGGTCGTCCAGTAGTTCTGCTGGTACAGAGCAAGGCCGAAACTCTACCAAGCGTGCAGCACAGAATCGTGCCGCTCAACGCGCGTTCCGGCAACGCAAGGACCTCTACGTGCGGGAACTCGAACGCAAGGCCGAGGCTCTGCAGGTGGCCGAAGGCAAGATCATTCATCTAGCAGAGCGCAACCGGATGCTGGAAGCCAAGATTGCAGCCATGGCCGGTCAACCTCCACCACCACAACAAGGATCACCACAATCACCACTCGAGGCTCACCCTTCTCCCCCTTCCTCTTCGGCACCTTCATCTGTTCACACCGTGCCCCTAACAGCTGCGCAGCACACGATCAAGGAGTGGGAAGGCGAGCAGGATACCATGGGTCTTCGCCACACTACTCGTTCGCACCCTCATGACCAAGAATCGTACGACTCGTTCCCTTCCACACGTCCCAGTCTTGGCCGTCATTCGTCCTCTCAGCAACTTCGCGTTGCCTACAGCAACTCCTCTTCTCCTCCTCTTGTGAATGGTCTGAAGCTGACGTCGTCAATCAACAAACATTCGATCCATCGACGACCCGACTCGGAGCACGAGGAAGGGTCTCACGAGCAACACGACACGGGTCACTCGCAACTGTACCGCTACCTTCATCGCCACCCTTCAGAACCCTCCTTGAAGTTGGCACGAAATGTAGGCCGCCTCGGACCTTCACCCGGAAATGGAGGAGGATCCGTCTCAGACTCTGGAGACGAGGCCATCCCTGGACGGGCAAATGTTGGGCGCAGTGGATCAATGGACTCGCGGATGGAAATGACCTCACCCGTGTTCAACCGCTCCGGACTCTACCACTCATTCCCACTCCCACCCTTCAAGTCCGAAAAAGGTCATTCTCCAAATTCGTATGCTTCACAACAACCACTGCCACAACAGCAACTTCAGCCATCGACCCATCCATTGCAAGAGCGCCCTCCTCTGTACCCACTCTCGACCCAGGGTCTTGGTAGCAACCCCAACAGCACCCCGATCCCAGGAGCCAGGACACCTGTTCTTTCCAACCCGTCCCAGAGCCGCTCGTGGTCCAGCCACGACGAAGGGTCGGCCCAACCCAGCGTGTCACCCAACCCAATATCGCCCAGTCCTCGACCCTCCACCGGAGCTCGTGGCGGCATGGCCTACTCGCCCGGCCGTCGTGATGGCGAGTATGCATCTGAGGAGCACGCAATCCGGAAGCAGGCCAGCTGGAGCTCTCTCTCCGAGCACACAGCGCGTTCTGGACAGTACTCTTCAGGAGGACGCCTTTCCTTGCCCTCGCGCGAGAAGGGCAGCATCGACATGGACATGCAGGACACAGCCCCACAGTACCACCCACATCACCGCGGCAGTGCCAGCTCAGCCTCGGGGCGGGAGCCAAACATTGAACGCCGGACGTCGGTATCTGAGGGACGTAACATGTCGATGATGATGGACAGTCCAGAAATGACCAACAGCAACGAGTTCCAGGGACCTCGCCCCAATCTGCAAGATCCTCACCAACAAAGACAATATCCACAGCAATACCCACTCAGGAGCCCTGATCTGCCATACCCATCGTCGACTGAAGGAGCATACCACCAACAACCACCAGCTCAATACAACCGGGAGACATACTATGCCCACAACAAGGCACACGAGTACAATGGTTCGCCGCCAGACCAGCTTCGACCTGATGTAGAGCCAGGATATGGTTGGAAGCACACGCACACTTATCACCCCAACGAGCGCCGTGGCAGCGACATGGGCGAAGAATACCACCAGCAACAACAACTACAACAACAACAACAACAACAACAACAACAACAACACCGATTCAAGCATGAGCCCATGGAGTCGACCATGGGATCGCCTTGAAATCGCTCATGAGAAAAGGAAAAAGCAAATATGTCTATATTTCCTTTGATTTTTCCTTTTGATGAACACGTCCACATTCGCATAGCTTTGTTTTTTTTTTCTTGTCAGAAGAGTGCAATGAGGAAACGACCTCTTTTTTCTTCTTTTTCTTTTTTTACTCCCGAGGAATGTCATTATCTTTCTTTTCTTTCCAGTCCACCCCCTCTGTTCGCTTTGTAATTGTAGATCTCGCTAATGTCCTTGTCACGCCCTTACATATCCTTCCCACTTACCTTCATTGTCGCAATGTTAGGCCCATGAAAAAATAAACTTGCACACAACGTTGGCATAAACAAACGTAAAAAAACAACAACAACCGGGCGCATAAACGTTTATTTATCTTGTTTCTTCTCTTGCCTGTTGGCCGTGGCCTTGGCCCCGAACTCGTTCACCAGCCCCAGGTACCACTTGACCGCCCAGTCCCGCTTCGTATGGTCCACCTGTGGCCCACCAATCACGTCCAGCAGACACTTGAGCAGCGCTTGCCGCGCCGTCGCCGACGTCTCCTGCGCCACCAGCTCTCGGATCTTGCCGCCCAGTGTCTCCACAAATACCAGGTTCAGGCTTGACAGCTGGTCAAACAGCGCCAGCAACAACTGGCCCCGCTCCTTTTGCAGCTCCAACAGCCTCATAGGTTCCGAGCTTCTTGGCTTTGTGGAGGCAATAGCGTGAGTGCCCAGGGACGGCAAATGCGACGCCGCCGCCTGTGGGCTCAGATCCTGTGACAGCTCCATGGCCACACTCACCAGTGCCCTTTCTTCTTCCTCGCTCACCATCACCTTTGGCGCGCCTGCCACCTCAACCAGCATTGCAATCTCCTGGTCGTACGCCTGGATCCGCCCCAGCAGCTTCTCGACACACAGCCAGGCGAGCGCGTCCTCGGTCTCGGACAGGGACCGAATCATGGTCGTGAAGGCCGCCCGCAGCTGGTCGATATTGATCTCCAACGGAAAATGGGCCAAGAGCAGATTCGAGTAGAAGGGCGCCACATTCTTGGCAATCCGCTTGTTGGTCAGGAACACAGACATCACGACCGAGTGAGCCGACTCGAAAAGGTCTTTTTGGTCGTTCTTGAGGAGGTATCTAGGATAATAATAACAGTAATTATAATAAAAGGTAGCTTTAGCATCTTGACACACTTAGATCCATACCTTAAAAAAAAGAAATTAAGCTCTTACGGGTAAACAAGTGGAAGCAGCTTGTCCTCCAAGAAAACTTCCTCGATCGCCGGCATCAGGCGCTCCAGCAAGTTCATAAAGTACAGGGTGCGGCTCTCCATCACCACGTCGCCATAGCCAAGCTCGGCCCGGGGCATCATGGCCTTGAGGGTCTTGTTCAGCAGGATGTGGTGGCTACCCTGAAGAGAAACCAGATTGGTTTGAAGATCGACAGGTGTTTCTGCAGCGACCATCCGAGTCAAGACGGTAGTAATCAGTTCCTCGTACACTTGGAATCCGCCAGGTCCCAGTTTGTAGGTCGTAAAATACAGGTAGGCATAACTGTCCAGAATCAAGTAGTCCAAGTGTGATACCAAGCCAGCTGGTACTAATAGCAAATGAAAGCGAAAAAAAAAGAACTAGATCAGATCCTCACAGTTTCTATCAGTTTGTTCCGCACTGTTGTTTTGCTCTCTCTCCATCTTACCAGGATCTGTGGACGACTTTTCAACGACAGCACCAAAGATCATGGTATAGGCAAAGAGTAAGGTCTTGAACACTTGGAACAGCATCGCCATAGCCTTCGTCGACTCCTGATCCAGCTGCATCACACCAGCCTCCTTTTCTAGGCCTGGTTCAGGTACCAGGAATGTATCGGCCTGAGACAATCGGTTGCGTGACCAGTCGACGTGAATGTTGATGGCAAACGAATGCATCCTTTGCAGAATTGACTCGACCTCTTTCCAGTCTTCCACTCCTTCCAGTAGCGTGGCCACGGTGCGTGCAATGCGCCCCATCTCTGAAAATAATGGTCCGCGGACAGTCTTTGTAAGGATACTGTGAGCCTCTCCTTCAGCAGGTAAATTGTTGTTCTTTGATCCGTAGGTGAAAAGATCCTGTCCAATGACTCTTAAAATCTGACCCAAAGGCAAGATACCGTCCTTGTTGAGGTCCAGCATGCTGTCGATAAGGAGGTTAGCAAGCAACGCACAATAGTCAGAGCCAAGTCGAGATTTGCATGTTGGGAGGCTAGGAATGGTTTGGCTGCTGGCAAAGATCAAGCAGGCTTGTGTCTGAGGTGGAAGATGGATCCGTTTCTCGGGTGACTGTAGCGACTCTAGAATTGACCGAAGCTTGCCCACGTAAACGTCCTCGATCAGCGCCAAACTTTCGCCATCGACCTTGGGTGGATCGTCCTCTGCATGTTGAATAGCTCGCCTATACATCCAGTCGAAATGTTAAACATGTAGTCAAAGACAATATGCATTATCAAAAGAGGATGCACAACTTACAGGATACCGGCAATGGCGAGTAGACTGGGCAAAGCATCCTTTTCTGACGAAGCATCATGGATTCCTTGAACAAGAGTCTCCCACCACTTTTGGCCAATGAGAATAACAGCCTTCTTTTGCTTGCGCTTCTTTTTCTTCTTGTCCGTGTCCTCCTCCGCCACGGCAGCGAGCCCTGCATTCTGTGTCACAACAAACTGGAAAAGCCTTTGAACTTGAAGCAGCTCCTCAATGCCGACCAAGCCAGGGGTTACCAGAGCCTCCACATCGCCGTAGAACGATTTCAAGAATCCTGTGGTCAGACGCTTGATAGAGTCCGGGCTATTCTCCATGAGCAGCTTGGATCGGAGCACAGTCGCGAGACTCGCCTGGATGCCTTCCATGTCCTGATCCTGTGCACTGACTCGGCCTCTTTCCAGTCCAGCCACCAGTCCCTCAACGATCTTGGGCTCCATCAGTCCAGCCCACTTATCCAGTCCAGTGGCCAGTCCAGAGAAACAAGCACTGAGCAGCCCACGACTCTCTGTGCCAATAAACAGAGACGGTATCGCAAGTATATCGGCCATGATTTCGACCAGCTCTTGTCCAAGAACATTGGCATCGCCCGATCCTGACTTGCGCATCCAGAACGACCAAAGTGTTGACATGGCCACCAGGCCTTGCACCTGAATCGGCACACGCACTTTATCCTGTTTTTCGGTCAAAAGGTATCTTTTGGCCATGCGGATCGTGGTCCTGAGAAAGTCGTCCGAGTACCAAGATGCGGGGAGCTGTGCTCCAAACTTGCTCAAGAAAACAATATTCTCCACCGGCTAGATAACGGAGGTTTCATACACGTGTAAGTTAGCTCCAAGAGTCCTATGCTCTTGTTTTGTCCACTTTAATATTCAACCGAGAGAGAGAGAGAGAGAGAGAGAGAGAGAGAAAACCACACGCCCATACCATGTACAAGCTGATATCTGCAAACTCAATGATGGTAAAGAAGCTGGTCGACAAGAGTTTTCCCAGTTGTTGAAACTGAACATCCGACAAGTTATTCGAGACTTTGCTATTTGTTTGTGGTTGTTGTTGGAAAGGTAAGGAAGTGACAAAAGGAAAAATGTTATTCGACAAGGTTCACTTTAGCTCATACTCCAAATGCAATGTCCATCCACTTACGGATCAGTCCATCCGTCGCGACGGATCTTGTCGAGCCGAACCACTTCCAAGAGTTCATTCAGGAGAACAGAGAGTGTCGAGGGTCTACGATAACAAACGACATAGGCCGAGTTAGGAGACGGTTCCCACCTACCATAACAACAACCTTGTACAGAATGTTTGATGCTTACAACGTGGGGTTGCGAGGATCCTGCTGAGGAGTGAGCCGCAGTGCCTGTTCCGAGAATGCCTGGTGCCAGATCGAAGATCGTCCTGAGGGTGGATGAGGCCCCTTTTATTATCCAAGAGGACAAAACAGAGATATGCAGAGTTGCATGGAAGCGATCGAAACCCCAGTTTGCAGAGAACGAAATTTGTCAAATGTCAGTGAATTAAGGTTTCCGTGTCCCCGTTCCCAACACCCACCGATCTTGGTTGCTCATGCACGAACGTTCGGCTGGATCACTCATCCGAAAGGGAAAGGCCCCTCTATGCGTTTTTCTTTCTCTTACCTCGTTAATAATCCTGCCAACCAGATCCCGCAGCATCCCCTGCTCGGGGCCGTCCATGGCTGGCAGTGCAAGTGACAGTCCGGGGAGCGACCATCGGAGATAGAACGAGAGCAGACACAGGGCCTCGAGCGACTGTGCAGCCTGATCACGCAGCTTCAGGTCGGTTTCGACTCCTTCTTTGAGCAGACAGGTCCAGTCGCCCGTGTCGACGCATCCAACCAGGGTCTCGACCTCGACTAGCGCCAGGTCGACCGAGTTAAGCAGGTTGTTGAGCGCAAAGGGGTGGAGCGGGTTCTGGAGGTAGAAGACGCCCGGTGAGCGAATGGAGGCTTTCAGGTCCTGGCCGCCTTCCCACTCGATCCACTTGGCCCACTGGACAGCGAAGCCGAGCTTGTGCCAGAGAGTGGGTTGGAGAACGAGGTCCAGGGTCAGGCGGGCCCAACGCTGTGCTGCCGCGATGCCCTGTGGATGTGGTCTTTCGGAAGGACTTTTTTTTTTTTTTGGAAGGAATGGGGAGTTTCGCCGAAAAAGTTGGAAAAGCAAGTTGGTCAATGGTTTTTTTTTTGTCTTTGCTGACAGGGACATGGTGCTGAAAATGCCTATCCTTACTGTGGAATAGCCTCGAGCACACCCAGAGGGAGTGCTGGATGTGATGATGGCATGGGATGGAGGGAATTGAGGTTTGTGAGTTTGGTTTGTGAGTTTTTGCAAAACCCTCTTGCTGGTCACTTCAATGGCTACGAGCTCCCCGCACTTGGGACAATTGATCCCGTGACCACTCGGCCCTTAAGCAGTCGATCTGATTTGTGCCTTTGCTGAGCAGCGGCACCTTTCTCGTTTTGCTGAATCAAAATGGAAGAACGAAGCGGGGTGTGATGAGAGAGGTCTTTTCTTTCTTTGTCTCTCACATTCACATTACTTAGCAACCGTGTCCCACATCCCCTGCGCTTCTTCCTCTCACCTTGCTTGCCTCCTTACCCTCCTCAATTTCAATACTCACCTCCACCCCCACCTGAAGGAAAAAAACATAAACAATGTCCAACGCTGCTGCTGCCGACGTGATCCTGCGTCTCCTGGCCACATCTGCCTCTGATTCAAACAAGGGCCGTCGCAGAAGAAGATCCAGGTAGCACAACCCTCACACAGCCCATTTCCCATAGACCCTGGCCTTATCATTGGTGTCCCCTTGCTAGGCCTGATTGACAACAACTAACATTGATAACCGCTCTCTCTTCTTTAGACAATCCAGCGACGAAGAAATCTCTGAAAACGAAATGTCTGATCGATCCGACGAAGAAGACGAAGACGAGGATGACGACGACGAAGGCCCCGTGGATGAATACGACGCAGAGTTCTTTGGCGACTCGAAGGATCGTGCCGAGCTGATGGCCATGTCAGAAGTTGACCGTGAACAGATTCTTTTCGAGCGTGCCAAAAAGGTACGACCTTACCTTTGGGGGAAAAAAAAAATGCGCGTTTATCGTTAAATGTTCTAACACCCCTCTGTTATTTCTTTTTTTTTCTCCTCTACTTCATCAGAGAACCATGCTCTTGGATCACAGACAGGTCGCCAAGCGACTCAAGAGACAGGAAGAGGCCAGCAGGAGTAGCAGGAAGGGCAGCGGATCTGCCAGCAGAGACTCTGCTCGACGTAAGATTTTTTACTCCAGGATAGATCAAGAGGATCAGCCTCCAATGGCAACCAGTTGATGCCGAATTTTTTTTTTTCAGTGCCCAACTAACACATCTATCAATCACAAACTACGCGAACCATGGACAACTAGGATCCACTCGTGCAAAGGACACAAAGACAGGAAACACCAAAGCTTTGGCTGATCTGAAGAAGGCACAGGAGAGAAAGAAGGTGCGCATTTTTTTGTTGTTGTTATTCGAGGCGTAGTTTGTCTTGTTATCATTCGTTGGATGATTGAACTCACAAAAACTGGCTTTTGAACAACCCCCCCCCCCCCCATCAGGCCCGTCGCTCACACTCACCAGAGCCAAGGCGCAGGCGCAAGGGATCAGTGGACTACAGCGACAAGAGCGAATCCTCCTCGGCCGAGTCTGCAGACGACCACGACTACGACTCTGAGCCAGAGAAAAAGAAATCGTCTTCCAAATCCGTGGCCCGGAAACCGGCCAACTTTGAGGAGCTCAACTCGATCCGACTGGGACGCGACCGACTCGAGAAGTGGAGCTACAGCCCTTTTTTCAAGGAAACGGTCGTAGGTTGTTTTGTCCGCGTCTCGATCGGTCAGGACAGGAACAGGCCTGTGTACCGCATCTGTGAGATTGTGGCGGTGGGCAAACAGGCTAAAGTCTATGCACTGGGGGCGACCATGACCAACCTGACGTTGACACTCAAGCACGGCAAGGCCGAGAAGGCTTTTATGATGGATATCTTGTCCAACTCACCCTTCACAGAGGACGAGTTCCGGCGATACGAGATCACACTCAAGAACGATAGCGTGGACATGGTGACATTGGACCATGTGGAGAACAAGCGCAAGGATATCCAGCACGCACGCGAGTATGTATTGACGTCTAAGGACGTGGAGGAAATTATCGAGTACAAGAAGCAAATGAAGCAAGGACGTTTGAACCCGATTGTGCACCGCACGATTCTGGAACAACAAAAGATGTCTCAGAGCGAGGAGGATGCACTGGAGACGGAGCGCCGGCTCCAGGCCCTGAAGGAAGCCGAGCTGGCCCAGCGGGACATGCGTGCGGACAAGCTTGATGTGTGGGCCAAGCTGAACGAGCGCAACCGGACCATCAACCGCAAGGAGGGCAGGCAGGCCGAGGAGCGCCTGGCGGCAGAGAAGCGCGTCAAGGGCTCTGTGGGTAAGGACAATGTGGACCCCTTTGCGCGCCGCAAGACCATGCCTCGCCTGGTCTACGAGGACATGTCCTCGGCGGCAGCGACTCCAACCTCGAACCCTGACTCGGGCATGAGCTCACCACAGCTGTCGGGCGCCAACACTCCAGCCCCGGTGATGGCCCCCACGGCCAAGACGGTGGCGGCCGCGCCGGCCATGCCCCAGAGCAAGCTCGAGGAGGTCATTGCCAGCAGCAAGGGCGAGTTTGATATCGACATTGATCTGGACGATATTTGAGGGCATGTTCCTCTACCGTTCGTCTTGGCCCTTCGAGGTAAAGCATGATAATAAATATGTTTGACTTTTTTTTTTTACAAATGCTTTGGGGCGTTCATGTATTCGTGCTTTTTTCGTTTTCTACAAAGTGTGGGGGTTCATGCTGGGTTGTCGATAAAAAAAAATAGATAGGGTCATTAAGTTACGCTGTATGTGTAAGTGTGTAAGTGTGCATGTGCAGGTGTCGTTTTTACGGCGAGTGTGAGCGAGGTCTGTCATCCGAAGAGGAAGAAGAAGACCCAGATTGCGCCATTTCGAGCGCCACCTCGAGCTGCATGTTCTTCTCCATCACAGCCCGCGCCTCCTCCTCGGTCTTGGCCATCTTGCGCTCCATCAGCTGGGTCTGCTCCGCCCACCGCCGTTGCTGTGTCTCGTACACGGTCGCCATAGTGGCGCGCGAGACTTCGTCTTCTTCATTGTCTTGTTGTTGTTCGTTCTGTTGCCTCCGAGACTGGTATGCCGCCATGTCCAGCTCGGCCAGCACTGCACGCATCTTTGCGTTTTCGCGCTCTAGCTCCTCCATCTTGTAGATATTCTCCTGCTCCTGCAGATGCTGCATCGACAAGTGCCGCTCCAGTGATCGGTTCGTCCGCGCCATCGTCTCCTTCTCGGCCTCGTGCGTGGTTTGCGCCTTCTCGAGCAAGAACAACTGTGCCTCGAGTTGGTCGTTCCGCAAGGACTGCTCACTCAATCGCTCGCGTAGAACGCGCTCCCGGGCCTGCAACTCCTTGGTTTCGTTAGAGAACTGGGCTTCGAGGCGCTCGATCTGTGATCGCTGTGACCGAGACTCGGATTGGGCCTGCTCAGACACGTCCGTGAGTGCTTGTGCGTGCTCTTGCACAACTCGCTCCATCACCTCTTCATGATCCCGCTGCACCTGCTCCAACTCGCTGGCATGCTGGCCCTCCATCCGTGTGATCTTGGAGCTCAGCCTCTGGACAGTGTCCTGCAGTGTCCGGTACTGAGCCTCTTCCTGCTGAGACCGAGAGGTGGATGCTTCGAGGTCCCGTTGCAACTCCAGGAACCGCTCCTCCTGTGCAACTTTGTCCGCCCGCAACTGCAACGTCTCCTGTCTCAGCTGCTCAAACTCTGTCTTGTCTCGCTTGGCTTGCTCGTGGTCGTCGCTCATCATCATTAGTGCCTCGACTTTGACTTCAAGCTCCTCACGTGCGCGCTGGTCTTTGCTGAGGTTCTGTTTCTGGTCCGCGGCCAGACTCTGTAGCCGGTGGATCTCGTTCCGAGCACTGGTCAGCTCCTGCTCAAGTGACGCTTGCAAAGCCTGCAGCCTGGCGATCTCTTGTCCCATTTCCTGAGTTTGGCGAGTAGGCGAGGTCAAGAACGCGTTGCCAGCCAGCTGTTGGTCCATCTGGTCCTGCTGCTCAGATTTCAGGCGGTTGATCTCTTGCTCCTTGTCCGCCAGCTGTCGTCGAAGGGTCTCCATCTGGGCACTCATCTCCATCCGCGACCGGTCCTGGCGCTCCATCAGGGCTTCAAACAACACCTCCTTCTCGTCCTGGATCTGCTTGACTGCCTCCTGGAGCTGTTGGTCGTGCTGCAACTGCAACGAGACACGGTCAAGCTCAACTGATTCGCGCTGCCGCTCACGCTCGTTCCGTTTCGCACTTTCGTTGACGTGGACCTCCAAAAGCTTCATCCTCGACTGAAGTGTATCCCGCTCGATTGTCAGCTGTTCCACCTTGAACTGGAGCTCGGATCCGTCCCGAATGCGCGATGACAGCTCAATCTCAGTATTGGCCAGCTCCTTTTCCAAAATACTCACGCGTTTCTTGAGCCGAACAATCTGAGTGGGCTCGACTCCTGTGGTCATTTGGAGTGAGCTTGCTGTGGTGGTGTGAGCGATTTCTGAGCTGGTGGGGGTTGGCAAGGAGGCACTCTCGAGAACCAGCTGTGGGGCTGGAAGAAGTTCGCGACTGGCGCCTGATGACTTTCTGGTTCGAGTGATGCCCAGGCCAATTTTTGGACTGCTGCTCACGGGAGGTGGTCCAGCAGTGGGTGGCAGCGATGGCAGGGGCGACGACGGAGGCGGTGGGGTCAGGATACCATCCAAAGTAAAGCTATTCATGCTGCTCATACTGCTCATCGAGGCTGCTGATCCGGCTCTGGGACGAGTATGCGCAAGGTTGGGCTGGAGTGTCGCCGAGGCGTTGGATCCAGATCGTACTCCTCGTTTCCCGCCTGATGGTGGCGAGACCTTTCGTGTAAGTGTGGGTGAAGCTGGTGGGGCAGGTCCTGGAGGGGGGCGGATGCCAGGCACAGGCGTGGTGGATCGAGAGCGCGACTGAGTCGGTGTCATTGAACGAGGCGGTACTGGTGTTGATGGCTGTTCTGCAATCTTTGGTGCAGTTTCGGATGGTGGTTGTGTTGGCTGGAACTCCTCAGGCAACTTTGCGTTGACTGTGGATATTTGGGGTTCCTGCTCCTTGAATGATTCCTTGACAGGCGACAAGCCATCTTGCCATGAATTTCCACTGTTTCGAACACTACGGGTATTTGGTGGCGAGACAGTAAGGAGATCTTCTCGGGCCGCAACACTCTCGTCTTCCCATGAGTATCGCTTCCGTTGCCTTGCAGGGAGAATATCGTCTGGGTTCAAGGGTGTTTGCTCGGAGGCTGGCAAAACGGAGGAGAAAGAGTTATTCTCGTTGATGGGGAGATTCTGAACATGCGTCACTTCCTTGGGCGACAAGTGTCCACTGTTCCGTCGTTTAGGTGGCAACAATCTGGAAGGCGCCTGAAGACTGCTGGGAAGACTGCTTCGTCGTCGCATTTTTCGCTCACGAATTCGCTCTGCTTCCGATTGTTCGGTCTCGAGTGAGTTATTGGACAGCTCTTCAGGCAGGACAACCGTGGGTCGTGACAAGCCGGCAATTGGCTCCGATACAATTGCCTCCTCATGTCGTTGCGTAGGCCGCTGTTTTCTGGGTTCCCGTGTTCGGTCTGGACGTGGTTCTCTGTCTTGTCTGCGAGGTGAAGAACGTGCACCACTTGGGTTCAATCCAGGGGAGGTCATTTGTTGTAGCATGGCCTCATAGTCGTCCAGTGAGGGCAGGTGCTCCTCCGTTGCTGGCTCTCGACGTCTTTGCGCCCGAGGCGACACTCTTGGCGAACCTTCATGGTTCGGGAAGGATGTATCTGAGGGTGCTGGGCGGTGATGTCTGGGCGCTTGGTCTTGGCCATGGAGAGTATTAGGTTGGTCTGATCTGTCTGGACGTTCAGCGTAGGAGGACGATGATGAGTGACCATCGGATCGTACTGTGGCGCTGGAAGTCACTCTCGAGACGTCAGAGTCCTGAGAGGGATGGTCGCGTTCCTGGTGGTGGTTGCGATATGAGTTGTGGGATTGGTTTTGCTCGCTAAGATGGCTAGCATTACTCATATGGCTAAGATGACTACTTCCATGGCCCCCATATTGATGATGACCATGTCCGTACCCGTTGTTGCCGGCATGGTTGTAGTTGTGAGAGACGTGAGGAGGGAGATTGCTGGCATTGCTGATGTTGCTAGTGTTGCTGTTGCTTCTGTGGCGAGAAGTCGCACCCATGGACTGACCGCGAGGCGGCAAGCGAGGCGATTGCTGGTGACTGTAGTGGCCCTGGTGTTGACTCTGACTCTGGTGGAGCTGTTGCTTTTGATAGTACTGCTGGTTATACGAGTTTGTTCGTGAGTTGGGGTCTGTGGATGTCCAGCTCTGGAATGAGCTGCCCGATGCCGTCGAGTGCTTCTAGTGTACGACGGGGGGTGGAGAGAGTTCATGTTAAGTTTAGATGAATTATTTACTTTACGCCAGTGCACAGTGCACAAGGCAAGGACTGGTGGGTACACACACACACAGCAACAAACAGATTTGCCATGGTATGGTGGAGGGAGCCCATCTCTTCGTCTTTATTTATATCGTGCCCAATATGAACACAAAAGACTAAGCATTACACACAGACATGGAACAAGATACAATATTGACTTACCGTTGGGTGTTGGTCCCTGAGCTGGGTCCATTCGGAGGAGTCTGGTTCGACTGGGAGACCTTCTTGAAAGTGGGATACAGATGGATGTTGCTGCTGCTGTTGCTGTTGTTGCTGTTGTTGCTGTTGTTGCTGTTGTTGGTACTGGTGTGTCTGGTAGTGTTGTTGCTGGTGCTGTTGCTGGTGTTGGTGAGGATGGGCTGGCCCTTGCTCGGGAAAAGGATAGCGAGAGCTCATATTTGTGGGGTTGCGTGCAGGTGTGCCTTAGTGATCAGATCAATAGCAGAATGAACTTGCTCTCAATGACAAACGGGTCGAAGAAATGGCTGGGGGAGGAGGTGCAAGCCGAGTGAGGATGAGGTGAGGATGGGTAAGGAATGGAGAGAAATGAAGGAAGAAGTGAGAGAAGGGAGAGAAGGATGGATGGAACGAAGGAAGGATGGATGGATGGATGGATGGATGGATGGATGAGACGAGGGAGTAAAGGGACAGAGGTAAGAGGGAGGGAGAGCAGAGAAGGAAAGAAAGAAAAAAAAAAAAACACAACAAAAACACACACACACATCAACACATATCAGCATCAGCACGCACACACACCGGGCATTGAAACGCCCTTTTCTCTCTTCTCTCTCTCTCTCTCTCAGTGTCAAATGCAATCAACCTTATTTCTCGCTCGCTTATGCCATCGTGGTTGGGCTAGAGGAATCGAAATGGGTGCAATACTCTTTGGTGGTGGACGCCCACATGCAACACAGACACACACACACAAAAAAGGGTAGTACCAATCTGAAGGAGGTTGTCCATCATATCCCGCACAAGTATGGATCGCACTTTTTGCTGCAGCCGCTGTCGAGAACAGGTTTGAAGGAGGCACGAAGGAGACATGGGCAACACATAGACACACACACACACGCACGCACACTGCACATAACCACAGCACAACCGAGAAAATATATTCTCCACAACCCACCCCTGGAGGGTGTTTTTGTTTGGTGCAAGGGAAAGACAGGTCCTGCGGGCTCTGATTGGGTCGCCACTTAATTGGTATTAACCACAGCAAATGGAAACCCGCATCTCAAAATGGAAGTCGCGCATGTACGTGCGTGCCTCAAGCATTCCTCGATGTGCTCTCGACATGCAGCATATACAACACAATATTGTAAAAACACATGGAAATAATAGATGGGCAAAAGTGGATATTATTAGCTATTGTACAAGAAAGTGTAGTGCATTGAACAGGAATGGTAAGAAGATGTGGTGAAGACGACCACGAAAAAAGGACGTCGCACTCTACATGTCCAGCCTTGGTCGAGGGTTAGGGTCCAGCTTCATAATCTCGGCCATCGCCTCCAGAACCTATTTATTGCGTTCATTTGAAGAGAGACGGTAAGTGATTTTGCCCAACTGCACAGGCCCTCACGTTCTTCTTGCGTTCAAAGTTTAGTCCGCATGTGAAAGTATAAACGAGTAGATACCAGTTTGATATGAGCACGGATCTGAGATGCCTTTTGCGTGTATACGTCCGCTTTTCTATTGTTTCATGCAAGGCAAAAAGCATAGTATTAGGAGCCGATATCAAACAAAACATGGGATAGTGTCCTTCATCTGGGCATGCATAGTCCTGCTTCAGCATACTTGCTCAGCTGCACTTCCTTCTTAGAGATGAAGGTGAGTGCCTCGTCCAGGGTCAACTGCGCATGAAATCCAAATCCAATGTTGACGTAGATGTACCGTGTGTCAGGACTATTGGAATAAAACACAAGATGACAGTAAGTATGGATCTGGTAGGTGGGCTCCGTGGTCTTTTGAGAGAAGATTTGTGTGCTTCCCGTATCCAATATCTGTAGAATATTACATTTTTGCCTGGACGTAAAAGTTGGAGCCAATATCCACTTGTGTTTTCATTTCCTTAAGACCATTCGATTTGATAATCTCGATATCCTTGCCGAGCTTCAGACTAAAAAATAAAGGCGCAACGTATAAGCGAGGCAAGTGGTCAGTGTTGCGTACTTTATACCCACGCAATATCGATAGTCGAGGTGTGTATGAAACGAGCCTTTGGAAACATACTACTCTGAGATCTGATCATAAATCACATTGCGCGCATCAAGCGCGTCTTGAAGATCCTTCTTCAGACTCTCATTGACAAATGTCTCGTAGCGGGCTAGTTTCTGTTGTACCGAGGAATCCATAGTGGGAATTGTCTGTTGTCGATGTAGCCGAATGGTTGGTCGTTGGCTGAGTAAGAAGGCGTGATCGGCTTCGCTTTTGCATTCACACACAAAAAAAAAGTTGTCGTGACTGCCATTCAAGGTTGATGGCAAAAAGTCGATCACATTGCAAAAAAAGAGGAGCAAGTTGTTGCTTCTTCAAGTCATCCAATATGAATTATTGTCGATCCAGAAGGCTTTCTGCCTCCAAAGATACATATTTTTTCTTGGAATGCTTCTTCTTGGGAGGTACTTCTTTCCTCAGATACACTCTCTTCCTCAGAGTCAACAACTTACTTACTTTATGGACTTTCTGAGACTTCTTCCTAGATGCAAGTTCATCTGACGAACTCTCATCATCTTCAACGTACGCAGGATGAAGAGAAAACTCTTTATGTTGTCTTTGGTTACCTTGGCTATAGTCATTCTTTTCAAACTTCTTTTTCGGGACTTCTTTCATTCAGCATCACGATGCCTCCAACAGCACTTGTCTCCAACTTTGGCAACTCTGTCACAACGATATCATTTGGCAGTGTGACCATGGCACTTGTGATTGGGGGGTCATGGACATGATAGTGCACGTCTTCATCATGCACCTCCTTCATGCAAATCCGCTTGGACTTGTACATATATCCTGTCCCGTATAGCTCGAGTTTAGTATGAGGTCAAAAAGAATGAGCCAATGGATTTCGGTTTAAGTGACTACTTATTCTCTGTTCGGCCAACCCATGCAGCAGCGCGTCTGCACAGCTATCAAGCCTAGCGGAATCCACCAGAGAGATCGCCACTCGGAACCTCGGAGCCTATTACCTGAAACCCCAGACCGTCAAGACTCATCCTTAGTCATCCTCAAGATCTTCTAACAAATAAACTATATCGCCATAGGTCAACTAGGTAACCTAGTGCGTTGGCCTTCTCTCTCGTTCATTTCTGCTCTTTTCCTTCACACACAAATACTCGTAGCTTAGCCCATATTTTCTTCCGCAGGTTCCAATCCTAATACTCAAGATAAAGTCAGAGTCTTTGTCTTCCATCTTACTTTGTCGAGATCGTGCCCTGACAGCACTCACTCGAGTGACACTTCCAGCCTCTAACCCACTTTGTCGGCCTCTGTCTCGTTTTGCATTTTACATTCTTCTATGTAGACCTTGAATTGACTGTGAATGTGATATTCTCTATTAGTACCACTACACGACGGCGGACGGCGCAAGGAGTTGGACGGGTGTGTTTACTGCAGTGTTGACACCGCCTTGTCCATCAGTGGGCGTCTTTGGCTTCTTTTTAGAACCCTTTGGTCGACCTGGGCCTGGACGATGCTGGGCAGTACATCCTGCCTCCTCAGGGCCAGACATGGGCGTTAACGGTGTGAAGGTGTTAGTGAGTGCCAGGATTGATGTGGGCGAGTTTTGGTGTAAATGTGAGGTGACTGTGTATATGCTCGGGGTTACAGAGACCAGATGAGTTGGAAAGGATGGTCGGACGGAGAGATTTGGGATAGAGAAACATACAAAAAAGTGAGATTATGAAACAACGAGCATAAGCGTCTGGGCAAAGGAAAGGCCATCATTTGAGCACGGCACCCAATTGTCAAAACAACGTATACGGAGAGTTAGAATTGACACCTTGGATCAATTCGAGATTCATAATATGACGCCCCGCAGAGGAGCGCTAAAGGAAAAGACAATAGTGAGACCTCGACATTGACAACGCTATAAAAATAAAATAAAATAAAATAAAATAAAAAAAAGAAGAGAAGTCCATCCATATCGAGTATGCGTTTTACAGGTGATTTCTGCGCCAAGTGTTCCCGGAACGTGTTTCTCGTTGGCGAAGCTCTTCCTGTGTCCACGCCACTTGTTTTAATATCCAAGTCAATTTGGATTGTCACTCATAGCTGTAGTCGACCATAGGGCGCCGGTCAAAGTGACTCAAGCAAAATTTGCGAACTGGTCGTATATTTGAATTGGGTAGGTTTTTGATTTCACTTGGATTTATTTTTCACCCAGCTTTTTTTAAAAGAATATAAACATGTACATGTATATCAGCTTCTTCAGGAGGATAAAGGGAAGGTTGTTTGTTTGTTTGTTTGTGGTTTTTTTTTTCTTCTTTTGTCTGTTTTTTGTTTTTGTTTTTTAGTTACGTTGAAATACATGTATATAAACTTTCCAAAGGAAATATATGTTTAATCGGGCTAGTCATGGAGGATCTTGGCGACGGCAGCGCCATGTTCAGTGACGGTATAGCCATCGCAGTAGGCCTGAGCCTCGCCTGCCCTTGGTCCAGCTTCACAAAGTTCACCGACTTCAGCACCAGGTTGGTGCGCGGGAACATACCTATCGAGACAAATAATCAAATCAAATTAGTAATATTATTTCAAATCCTCATTCTTGGGATTAAGAGATTGCTCAACATACTTGTAACATTCTTGAGACCAAGCGCTGCAGAATTGATCCACAGTTTGACCACTCTTGAGCTTGTAGGTGATTCTGTCGTCCCTGGCGGTAACGCTCATAACAAAGAGAGCGAAGGCGATGATGGCAGACTTGAGCATATTGGGTGTGTAGAAGGGAGGGCGTACAAGGAAGAAAATAACTGGTGCCTCCTTCAGCAATTTATACCAAAAACATTCGCGCGTACCAAAGCATTGAGCGAAACGGTAGTAATGACGTGTCTATTTTTACTGTGAATGTTTTTCCTGCACGGAGGACTTTTTTTCCTGTGATCCCTTCACGGTCGTTGTGGAGCGGACAAAAACATCACAGGGTACTCACAACCCACAACCATAAACATTCTCACGGACCACATATGTAGAATTGACGTATGCTATTTTTAACATGGGTAACTTTTCAGAATGCAGGAGCTCTTTTCTTTCCTCATCACAGTCGTAGGGGAAATTCAAGGGTATACTCGCCTCACTCTAAAATCAGTCTCATGGACCGCAAGCATTGAGCCGAACGACAACAAAGGCTTTTTCCTGAACACAGGAGGACATCTTTTCCTTTTGTCTTCATGGCTGTTGTAGGGAGGATGAATAAGTAATGGGCCAAACAACAGCAACCAACGGCGTGTCTATTTTTATTGCGAATGTTTATCCTCGACATTTTTTTTCCGTTTCCCTCCCAGTCGTTGTACAGTGGACGAAATCATCAGAATGTACTCACAACCCACAACCAATAAACATTCACACAGACCACGCAGCACTGACGCGTGTTTCAGAATGCAGGAGCTCTTTTTTCCTTCGCCGCCGTCGTAGGAGGGATGAGAAGTCGACGGACGGGAAATCCTAGGGTATGCATGCCTCACTGCAAAATCAAACCCACGGACCACAAGCTTGAGCTAAACGACAATGGCTCGTCTATTTTTAAAGCGAAGGTTTTTCCTGAACGCACGAGGATATTTTTTGCCTTTTTCCCTTTTTTTCTTCACCATCACTGTCTAATGAGCGGAAATATCAAAAAAGATCATAGGCAAGCAAGGAAATGCAGTGACTGCGAAAAGACTGCCATGAGACAGATAAAAGGACACGCTGTCCATCGCCTTTCTATATGCCTCACACTCAACTTGTACTCTGCATTCTGCCACTTTCGAAAAAAAAAAAAATGAAGTTCACCTTTTCTGCTGCTTGCGCTGCCCTGTTGATGATGATTTTGGCGTCCGTTATTTCCGCGGCCACCCCATACCAGACGTGCTTGGGCCATTGCCTGCGCGCCCCAAATCACCCAAAGAACTGTCCCGAGAGGTGCTGTAAGGCCTATCCAAAATCATGCCCTAAGCACTCCCATCCCAAGGATTCCCAGTCCCAAGGAATATAGAAGGGATGTGAACGATGCGGTACCGTCCTTGAATTGGTTTTCATGGTATCGTATCCGTCTTTCTTCGCCTTGTCAACCAAGTTAACTGAATTCACTAAATAAAAAAGGGAGCGTCCACGTGGACCACTCATGATCACCTCACTTTCTTATTATTCTACTGTTGCTTTAAACGTGTACCGCACCAAGTTCGATCCTTGCTCTTACTGCGTTAACAATGCTTTATTCGGCATATTTTGCTGGGTATTTCGTTCTACTTCGGTTTATCAACTTGGTATGGAGCGACAATATCTACGGCACGACGCAGAGATGAATATGTATCAACTTCTTACTTTGACCAAAAGCAAGTGAGCTGATTCATTGAAGGTAGACGAAATCAAGCATAGATATGGTCAAAGTCGTGACACAGGAGAGCGTGGACGAGATGGCGACTCACAAGGCATCAGCGAAGAAGGATTGGCAAGTCAAACACGCCGTCTTCCAGACCGCGAGTTTGAACAAATGGAGCCCCGGCGCTTTGAAGAAGGATAAGAAGTGAATTAAAATATGTGCGTCCAGGCTGTATCAAACTCACAACGATGTTCCTGAGACCTTGAGCATGCGTGCGAAATGAGCGCTTCAACGTAAAACTAGTTGAGAAAGCTCCTCTCGACCAAGCTGTTGCGCCATGCATGAAATGGTCACACTCTCGATTTTCATATTTCGATCATTATTGACGCCAGAAAGGTGTTCTTGGCACTAAAAGGAGCGTCAGGGTGACAGAGTCTCGTGGTCTTGATTCTCGGGCCAGATTAGGCACCGGTATTACCCCGAAAAGAAACCCATCCTTCCGGAAATGTGGTTTTTTTTTGTGTCGTTGACTTCAGCAAAAATCGAAAATGGCGTGGTCGTCCTGGATTTTCTCATTGGTGCCGTCATGAATGAGGAAAGAGGAGAACAGGGAAAAGGGACGTATGTGTGTGTGCATCAAGGGCAGGAGGGAACCATTTTGTCACAGAACATCAATCAAGCAACTAGTCAATAACCCAGACTTTATCAACTGGCAGAAAAATAGCTTGTGCTTACCCGTGACCCATGTGGGCCTGTTCCTTAGGTGCCAGCGCTTCTAACCCACACAGATGGAGCATAACATTTTGGTGGCCAAAGCAAGCCACAAGGGTAACAAACAAGTTCGTTGACGGCGAAGAGGCCGAGCATTTTTGGAAGATGCACACCATGCACACCTGCCCAAAATGCACGAGTGCAAAGAACGATGACACTAAATAAACCAAAGAAAAACGATGCAAACGCCCCTTCCTTCGCACTCCCTTTTTTTTCTCCGCGTCATTATCCCTATCTACTTAATTTATTTTATTTTTTTTCTGCGTTTTCTTCTTTTTCCACCACCGTCTCTCCTCTCCTGCTTTCACCCAATGCCGACCATCACCACTGCCGCCGTTAAGGCGTACCTCTACGACATGTTCGTGCCAAAGGTTGGCAATCGTCCCAAGAATCCCATCAAGCTCCTTCGGGGCCTCAATCACCAGCAGCGGATTACGTTTGCGGCCGCGTTCATGGCCTGGATGGTCGACGCCGTCGACTTCTTCACCGTGTCGCTCTCTGCAACAGAAGTTGCCGCCGCATTCGGAAAAGACGTTTCAGATGTAACCAGTGCCATCACCGCCACTCTCATGCTCCGACCCATTGGCGCACTCATCTTTGGCATACTCGCTGATCGATATGGCCGCCGTATCCCACTTATGATCGACTTGGCTCTGTTCACAGTCATTGAGATCGCCACCGGGTTTTCCAATAGCCTCACGACATTTATTGCATTGCGCGCCGTGTTTGGCATCTGCATGGGAGGCGAGTGGGGCCTAGGTAACGCGCTAGCCATGGAAACCCTCCCTCATGACTCTCGCGGCATCTTCTCTGGTATTCTACAGGAAGGCTATGCAGCTGGCTATCTCGTTGCTGCTCTCATCTATTACGCTGCCATACCTCATCTGGGCTGGCGCGCTCTGTACTGGTTCTCGATCATCCCTGCTATTATTGCCCTGATTCTCGTCTATTTTGTTCCAGAGACGGACGTGTGGCGCCAGAACCGTGCTTACGCGACCACCAACCGCAAGCATCTCTACCAGCTCACGTTGGAAATGCTAAAAAAACACTGGCTCCGCTGCATCTACGCCATCCTACTCATGGCCGGATTCAACTTTATGTCACATGGATCTCAGGATTTGTACCCAACCTTCCTCAAGGTTCAGCTTGGTTACTCGGCTTCACAGGCCACCGTCGCAACGGTCGTCATGAACATAGGTGCCATTATCGGAGGACTCCTCATCGGCTATCTGTCTGAGTACTATGGCCGGCGCACGATGATCATTTGGTCCTGTGCACTGGGCCTCTGCTTCTTACCTCTCTGGATGTTGCCTACTAGCTACACGCCCCTTGTCATCGGAGCGTTCTTTATACAGTTTTGTGTGCAGGGTGCTTGGGGTGTCATCCCAGTGCATCTCGCTGAGCTGTCACCACCAGGATTCCGCTCCACATTTCCTGGACTCGCTTACCAACTGGGCAATCTCATCTCTGCATCCGCTGCGCAGATTGAGGCGGTCGCTGGTGAGCAGCATAAGTTGCCCAACGGCAAGCCTGACTACGCACGTGTGCAGATGATCTTGTTGGGCGTGGTTTTCGGCTTTGTCATCGTTTTGACCATGATTGGCAGTGAGGAGCGTGGAAAGGACTTTATGAAGGCCGATGATCAGGAGCTTAACGACACCGAGAATATGAAAGATATATCGGCCACTCTCGATGGCCAAGATAGCATGGAGGAGGGCATGGGCTCCAAGTCACCTGATAGTAACCCGTTGTCATCGCATTTGTAACTGGGCCTTCCTAATAAAAGTCCGATGTTGGATGTTTCCTTCCCACCTTACCTTTCTTTCCTGGAAGACGAGCGTTACGCGATCGCTTTCCCACTCTGCTACTACTAAATAAGGCGAGGGAAAAGGAAAGCTGGAAGAAACCGTGCATAAGACTTCGCAATGAGGTCAAGATCAACAAAAAAAGTTTCCTTTTTGGGGCACTGCGAAAGCTCATAATGCATCCATCCGCACGGAACCCACGCACGTTCTGCATTAAAAAGGAATGAACCCGTTTCGCGCTTTTGTTTTTTTAGACTGATTCATCCAATTTCCCATCCCCATTCAGTTGACATCCGCAAACTCGACCATTCCTTCCAATTTTTGCTTTTTCGACCTTGCACATGTCTCGAGCTGTTGCAGCAAAAGCGCCAGTGCTGCAGCGACTCTTCACCTACCGCTCAGTTCGAACCGCGACTGTTCTCACAGGGACGGCCACCGCGCTCTACCTCATCGATACCCACTACAACGCCCAAGCCTTTAGGCGGACAGCACGCACAGCCTGGAACGGGTAAATAAAACAAGGGTCGTAGGAACGCATTAGTGCTACTCAAGACATCTAACTCGAGTCGGTAACGACGTTCTTTGCAGAGTCCTGGTAGGCTGGGACTACAAGTTCAATTTCACACCAGGGAAAGCGGATCAGATCAACGATCTGCACCAAAGAGTCGCCAACAGGATATTACATGTCTGCGAAACGAATGGGTAAGGTCAACTATGCCTCATAAAGTGCGCGATCTTGACATAATCGCGGTTCGCTAACGATCGCTGTTCGATTTGGAAACCCATCGCTCATAGTGGCCTCTATATTAAGCTGGGTAAAGTACTTATCAACCTGCCAAGGACATTTCCTCGAACGGAACAATGTCTAACCATGTCTTGCATGATCTTGGATATCAAACGACAGGTCAAGGCATTGCCACCCAATCCTCTGTCCTCCCACCATGCTATTTAACGTGAGTCCAAATTTATTATCATCATCGCCCCACCCTTTTCCTTTTTTTTTTTTTTTTTTTTTTTTTTTTTTTTCACAAACAAGTTACGTGACATGGCTCATTATCGCATAACAGGGTCATCCCACCATGATGTTGACATTTTCCGTTTCTTTGGATGAATGTCACGACATAGAACATTACGTGCACTCTACGACGACGCCTCAAGCGTCGACTACCAAGCAGTGGAGAAAATTATCCGCAAGGAGCTCGGCAAAGAAGTGCACGAGGTCTTCAAGACTTTCTCAAAGATACCCGTGGCAGCGGCCTCAATCGCTCAAGTCCACAAAGCAACCCTCCTCGACGGCACCGTGGTCGCGGTCAAGGTACAGAAGCCCGAGATCCAGGTCCAGATCGAATGGGACCTCATTGCCTACCGGTGGCTGATCAAGGCGTACGAGTACATTTTTGAACTGCCCATGTCCTTTGCCGTCGACTACACCACCAAACACTTGAGGGAGGAGACCGATTTTTTGAACGAGGCACGGAACAGTGAGCTGTGCAACGAGTTCTTGCAGACGGACCCCAAGCTTCGGCAGGAGGCCTATGTCCCAAAGATCTTTCACGAGTACAGCACCAAGCAGGTGATGGTTGCAGAGTGGGTCGATGGCGTCCGAGCGACAGACAAGGCAGCTATCCAGGAGATGGGGTTGAATGTCACCAAGGTCATGACGTCTGTGGTCGATGTCTTTGCCCACCAGATCTTTGTCTCGGGATTCGTTCACTGCGATCCGCATCCTGGAAACGTCCTTGTGCGTAAGCATCCCAACAACCCCAAAAAGCACCAGCTGGTAAAGTCTCCGACAGTTTTTGCTACTCGTTATGTCACTGGTGAAAATATATGTGTTGCTCACCTCATATGCAACTCCCGTGACCTTACTAAATAGCTCTTGCTGGATCATGGATTATACATGCGAGAGTCTGACGAGTTCAGGAAACAGTACTGCCTATTCTGGAAATCGCTCTTTTTGCTGGATCAAAAGTCTATTCAGGAGATCTGCCACCGATGGGGCATTAACGACCCACAAATGTTTGGTACGCGTGAAACGATCTGCTTTCTGAATGGACAAAAAAATAGAAAAGAAAGCTCGGTCTGGACTTTGAACACTCATCATGATTTCCACTCTCACCTCTTTTTAGCTAATGCTACGCTCCTAAAGCCATACAACATGAACCGGTCACCGAGCATCACCCCGACCACCAACACCTCTGTTCTGGACGCCTACGAGATCCAGATGAAGCTCAAAACAAGCCTCAAAGAGTTCTTGATCAACTCGGAGCTTCTTCCCAAGGAGCTCATCTTTATCGGCAGGAACATGACCATTGTCAGAGCTAACAACAAGACCCTGGGATCGCCCGTCAATCGCATCAACAGGATGGCGCGCTGGGCCGTGGTCGGACTGGGACATGACATGAACCTCTGGACGTCTAGATCGACGGGCGATTTGCTCTCTGGAACTTCTACGATTTCGAGAAATACGCGTCTGGGATTCTGGAAGGCACTCTCGTCGACGCTGCAGGCCAGCTTCAACTATTGGATGTTTGAGGCGGCGTTGGCGCTCATGTCGATTGCGTACCATGTCGCCCAGCTCAGGAGCTACCTGGAGCGGACAGTCCTGGGCAAGCAGTCAGCAGGATTTGAAGCCGTCCTGGACGACGCTCTCAAACTAAAGCTGGAGCAAGAGTACGGCATCAAGATAGAAGGCGATCTCTTTGACGCCTAATTAAACAAGTTACTCTCTCTCTTTTTTTTTATTGGAGGGATGTTTTTTTTTCAATTTGTTCTTTTATTCCGCAAACGTCGGGGTTTTTTACGGGGGTGGATTGCATGCACAAGAATGGAAAATGAACGGAAGCAAAAGAGTAGAAAAAAAAACAATAGTTCGTGAATACATTTCTTTCCCATGAATGGTCCAAGTGCTATATCCCCATGTCAGGTCACGCGAACAAAAACACGCGCCTCCTTAGTCAAAGTATTCTATCGAGCGGCTGGCACAACGACGTGCGTTCCGGTTGTACTCTCGTCGTTGATCCTTTGTTCCAAAGTGAAGCTTGGCGGCCTGGATGTTGACGTGAGTCGAAGGGTTGGTCGATGGCTCGTCCTCGAGGACCAGGCTGCTGATGGCCTGTATGTGGTAGCGGACATCGTCCTGGCGCTCCACAGTGTAGAAAGGAACACCGTCCGAGCTGACGTGGACATGGTACATCGGGGTGATGAACTTGACTCTGGGCTGGATATCTGGGAACGTGTTGTGGAAAACCATCTGGACCTTGAACATGCCACCGTCATAGTTGCTGTAACAACCAAGGAGATATAAAAGAAAAGAGTTAACAGCGTCCAAAAACCGATGTTCTGCTCGCTGCCTTTAAAACTTACCTCATGGGCTTTCCAATGATTGTAAAAGTCCAGACAAAAGGGTTGTTGTCAATCAACTCAACCTCAACACCTCCAGCATTGTTCTCCAAGTAGTATTCTCGGATTTGCTCATATTGGCGCAAGAGATTGCTTGACATTCTGCTCGAGCTCTTGATCCACTCTGCCGACTCTGCAATCCACTCTGTGGTCTCCCTCTCGATCGCTGCCTTGATTACCTCCAGTCGCTTGGCCAACGATGCGTAGCCAAAGGTGCCGTCCATCTTGTTGCCACCAAATTCAAAAGGTGCCTTATAGAATGCTGTTCCATCCGCAACCTTCTGAGACTCGACCTCAATGTTGTGCTAGCGTCAACAAAAGAAACAGGTTAATTATTTTGGTCCGACATACAAGCATGCCTTGGACTGTTTCTTGAAATTTGAAACCCACTTACCTGATAAATGTCGTAGTATGCAAGGAACAGACGCTTTGAGAGGTCACTGAACTCGTCGTTGTGGGTGACAGTTGCAGCATACAGTGGCTCAAAGATTGTGGGTGTCGAGACAACAGGTGTTCCTGACGAATTAGGTGTTCCGATGGGTGTGGCAAAAGCGGCGCTTCCTGATTTCGCGATAGGTGATCCAGCAGGTGAAGAAGAGGTTGACATGTCTGGGCTCTGGCCGTTCAAAAGCATCTTCTGACCGATACCGAGAAATCCTTCCAAGCGATCGCAGATGGAGATGCGGATTGTTTCTTTTGGTGGACAAAGGTGATGTGATAAGGTGTTGTGATCAGTTCAGCTTGTAAAATATCCGTGAATGGAACGAAGGCAAACAACAAGCCTCATACCATGGCGAATCTTTTGGTTGTATGGCTCCAACTTGGAAGGATCCTTTTCTTGATCATGTCCTGGCTCGTTGCGATACTATGGATGGATTAGAAACCAGTATACATGCGTTAGACAAAGATCAGATCAACGTGACAGAACATAGTTCTTCTCTTGTCTCCAGTTATCATACCGGCTTGTCGCTCATCAAGGACTGGATACTGAGCAAGATACTAGTGATGCCGTGAGCAGACGACCCTGAGTTGAAATGCGCGTCAGTGTCAATGTAATACGGACAAGCCAACATATTGAGCCATGTAAGCGATATTTACATTGCTCTCCTGCGTTTCCGTGCCATGTTCCAAGGATACTCAGACACACTTTTCCGCCGGCGTAGATCTAAATGTTACAAGTGTACCGGTCCCAGTGAGCGAGGTTGCAAGACCAAAAGACAACTTCCTCGACATACGTATTGTTCTTACATTGGGATTGAATCTTGACCTTCCGTGATTCGTTGTCAGCGCAAGAACTATCAGGTGAGTAAGGCAAATGTAAACGACAAGGTATTAGCTAATCTTCAGGGGGGACCAAGAAAAACTAACAGAAATGACGACGACGTCAAAAGACATCCTTTGGTATACCTTTTGGTGGGGTTGTAGGATAGTCTCGTGGGAACTGGAGACTGAACTCGAATTGTCCCAGGCAGTACCTGAATTGTGGAAATGTGTCCCAAGGCAGAAACAAGGCAAAAGAAAGAACCAATTAGGTCAATGGACAGATACCATAGGTCAGTCGACTCGACTTTTTTTTCTTTTCTTTATGTTCCTTATTGTCCTGAAACGTCAAGTTGCACCAGTTCAGTGCGACTTTGTTTTTTGCGCCCCCCTTTTTGTCGCTGCTTTCCCGCCCTTCTCCTTTCCTCGTGGGATTTGAGGTCTATAAAAAAGAACATCCATCCATCCTCAAGGCAAGGCGAGGCAAAGCAAAACATGACAAAGCAAGCGAAGGTCCGTTGAGGTTCTTACGGTGTATCAGGAGGACCCGTAATCATTGCTTTGATGTTCATGATGTCTGAGTCATCTAGAGAAGCGAATAAATATCACAGAGCGACCAGAACAAAAGAACCTGAGTTAGAATAATTCATACCGACCTCGAAACCCCTCGAAGGAACTATATTTACTGTGGCGCTTCGTTGCCAGCAAGGACAGCACACAGGCTTACCATAATGAAGGAACAGCTGGTGGTCAGGGTTCTTGGAGAACTCTGAGAGCTCCTTTTGCAGGCGCAGTATCACAGCATTTGACATTGTGAGGAAATAATAAAGTCAAAGGGTGCGAATGGAGGATAGTGAGAGAATGAAGGTCGAAATGAAGGTAAGGGACAAACTGTGAGGCAATGAACAAACAGGAATGAAGTGATGAAGACAGCGTGTGTATCTGTCTTCCTGGGCTGTTGCAGTGTGAATGTGAATGTTGTGGAGCAGAAAGAGAAGGTAGCGATGTCTAATAAAATAAAGTGAAATAGGCTTTGCCACCCTTCCTCTCACTTTCCACATCAGCTCGACTGCCTGAGCACAGATATCAACCATCACACACACACCAACACGCACCCACACCCACACCATCCGCAACAAAACCACTCTATCAACAGCGCCCCATTCGTCGACCCCACAGACGTTTCGCTACCCATATTTTCATACTTCCACGTGTGTGAAGACTTTTTTTTTTTGGGCCTCCTTCCTCCACTCGCCCTCAGTGCCATGGTAACCTAAATTTGACCACTCGTTTCCTTGGGAGGTTGGTCCGTGACTTCGAAGCAAGAATTGCGATCAACGTGACTACCCCGAATAAGCCACAGTTGGTGTGTTCCCTCTTTCCTCCACTTTCCCTCGGGCACAACCAACGGTTCCTGGTTTTCGCGGTCCCAATTCCCTTGCATTCTGCCAACACCTTCAGGAAACATCAGTGCGCATCCTAAACCCCCACTACTCATAAAATACGCAGACGGAAATCACGATGGCATTCAGACTTCGACCACTCGCTCCCGCTCTCCGGATAGTTCCTCGGGCAACGGCAAGACTGTGCATGCAGCGACCTGCGATCGAAGCACGGCGATCTCTCTCCCTAAAGTCATTCTTCACCTCGCGCAAAAAGGCAGATCAGTTTACCAGCCAGTTCGAGCCAGTGCTGGAGCAGGCCAACCTTTTCCATCCCCTCAGCAAGTCACCCCTCGACCCCGTGCGTGCCAAGGCAGAGTGGATCACGGCCCACGGCACCTGCCCCACCTGCAAGGAAGAGGCGCCCGAGGCAAAGAGCAAACCCCCAACATACGAATGCCCCGACTGCGGATACCCCACCCATTGCTGCGAAGAACACTATAAGATGGGCAAAGAAGAACATAAACATGTCTGTGGAACACTCAGGGAAGTGAACGAGGATGAGCACGACCTCCGATCTGGCCGCAGGATGAAGGAGTTTGAGTTTCCAGGTACGACCTATTTGCCCCGATCATCCTATGTCGGCGATTTTTGAGCAAACAACCTACTTTGTCAATTGAAATAGCGTGTCGTCGTTGTCGTCTTCATCATCATCAACTTTTTGACTTTTTCCGAGCACCAACTGATCTCCACTTGCTTTTTTTCTTGAAAATTAGGTGCGCAGCATCGTGATGAGGCCGTCAACTTGTCAAACTGGGATACTTTCTTGTACACTCGTGGATTCCTCAGCATGAACTCGGAGCGATCTATGCGTCACGTCTCGCATGTTCTCACTTACCCCCTCACCATTGCCTCGGTCCTCCACCAATCTTCGCCATACCAACTTGGAAAGGATCTGACTGTTGAGGGTCTCAAGTCATTAGCTGGTAGGACCAACAGGACGATATGCATGGGCAAAACATAAGAAATGGCGTTGAGCAAAACCAGGATAACTGACAAGTTTTAAAATGTTCTTGCCGAACATAACTTTCACTGTGCCCATATATAGCTCTCCGACACACCTTGCATCCAGCCATGATGCCAGGAATTACTCAATCGCAGGACCTGCGCAGCACAGCCACCCACACCGTCCGCATCTTTTGTCTAGGTGCCCGTGCAGAGAGCCACTTGCCCCCTCACATCTACATGCAGCTCGCCTATCTGTTCCCAACAACCGCCTTCCAGTTGCACTTTATTGGGCCCGACGCGATCCCACCCCACACAAAGTCCAAGGAGCCCCACCAGCACATCCACTACGAGCAAATGACCTTTGTCTACGACAACTCGCGCTATGAGACGTATCATGCGGAGGCAGGACCCTTCAACCCTTACTACGACGTGTTCTTCCTCTTTTCGCCCGGTCTGGCGCACCCTTCGACCAAGGACATGTGGAAGCCCACGATCCCCAAGCTCCTGGACACCAAGTGTGCGATTTTCGGCACAGGGTTTGACGAGCAGGATGTGATGAACGATGTGGCCGAAATTGAGTCATCAGGCTACGAGCTCGACTGGCTGATGAAGCCGCGCGAGAACGTGTTTAGAAGTCTGAAGCACGAGGTCAACATGACCGATGTCCGCCAGTCGGCGCAGTGCAACTGGGGTATCTGGGGTATCCGCGGCAGACGCTATGATGTCAACCCAAGCGACCAGAACTAGAGTGTATCTTTAGAAGAAGCATTATTAAAAAGATCAACCATCAAGAAAAAAAAAACCTGCGTTAACTGTCAGGTTTATTGTTGCTGAAACGACTCCATGCGCAGAGATCCACGCGCCTGAAAGGAGAATACCAAAGAAATGAAATGTAGACATGTCACTGGTGAGGAGTACTTTTTCAAAATAGAAAATGCGCGACATGCAAAATGTCATACGCTGCAGGAAGGACAAGGAAAGAACAAGGACGGGAAAACGTGGCCTTTCCCCAATCGAATACGGATGTTCATTACTCTTTTTTTCTTTTTTTTTCTCGATCCTACTAACGGGCCACATGCAGACGAACGAACCAAATCTGGATCCACTGTTGGTGACCAATTGCCTCTTTTGACTGTGTCATGGTCCAAGTGGTTTAGAGAAGCCTTTTGGTCCGAGTCCGAGTGCGAGTCGGAGAGTTGAAAAGGAGAGAGATACAGACCATGGTCTGTTAGTGATAAATGAAGAAGGCGGAAAGACTGGCCGTCATTTGATGAAGCAAAAAAGGGGGATGGTTCTATTCAGCCACTCATGCCTAATGACAGGTCTGCTGGTCTGATCTGCTGAAAAAAGGTCCCTCCCTTTATTTGTGCGCAAAGGCGAAGGTGTGGACAACGACCATTGTGATTATGTGGACGCGATTGCATGGGAAATAGAAGCGGGGTTTGTCTCGAATAACTAGAAGTGCCACGAATTCTGTCTATTTCCCAGACTGGTTCACTTTCTTGATCTGGCCGTGTAGTCAGAATTTCACCGTGGTGTGTAATTGAGTCTTTCTTTGAAATGCAGGCCAGGCTCTTATTCCACAAATCAAGCCAAGTCGAGTCGAGGGCAGATCGATGAAAGAAAGAGATGAGATGATGGTGGGATAGAAGCTTCCACATGTAGTGGGCATGGGGAAGGAGAAGGTAGGTGTGTCGTTGGGTTGGGGTAAGTAGAGGAGAGGAGAGTAGGGAGCCGATCACAGCACTGCGAATGATATGACATGCTGCCCATGGCGTGACACTCTGACACTCTGCAAGGGCTTGCCAACGAGGACAAGAATAGGGACAAGGGCAGGGAAAGAGCAGAAGAAAAACAGCGATGATTGACCACGGACGGAGTCTGTGCACCCTTTGGGGGAGATAAGTGAGCGAGGACTGCTCTTCTGGAATCATTTGAAATGTTTTATCCTTTGCCCTGTCCTCGGCACAACTTTTTGTCAGGATTCTTCTGCAAAAGAAGTAAAGAAGCAAAATTCAAAGGGCGGCTGTATGGTTTGTAAGAGGGTTGCCATCTCGCCAGCGCATACATGTACATACCGTACCTCCCTCATTGACTCCTGCTCGGATAACGTGCTCCGGGGTGGGGCGTGATACTAAACACTCTTCTCCAGCTGGCTGCACTGCTCCTTTGGCCTGTTCTTGCTTGAGAACAAATGAACCGCCTTTGCTTTGCCTGACTTGGCCATGTCCCCGCAGAACCATAGGCACGATCCTGATCAGGCTGGCCAACAAATCAAAAACCCACATAATGTTTTAGCCGAGGATGGAAAAGTTCTTTTTATTTAAGCAAAGCCTTTTCGTCGTCTTGTTTCCCATTCTTCATCTCTCTCTCCCCACCTAATCTTCTCATTTCTCTTTTCTCGTCGACTTATTCATTCATTCTCACTCACCCACTTACACCTCCATATCACAAGCGCCCTTGACACCAGACGACATCCCAACACTACACTCGCCCACTCACACGACACATACACACCACCATGCCTATCACATCCATCATGGCCAGCCCAACGGCCCAGATCATCCAGTCATATCTTAACAACCCAAGGCTGGGCAACATCAAGAACGTCGTCTTCATCTTCTTCATCTTCAAGGTCCTCTCCTTCCTCAACACCACATTCCTTGTCCATGGCGCCAACAGAACCTACCGTGAACTCCGTGTCTATCTCAACGCTGTAAGTACATCGCCTTCTAGGATTGACGAAGAACATGGATCTTCGATCAACAACATGTTAAACGCCTTAAATTTTTTTTTTGGATCTATAGCTCGCTTTCAAATACGCCAAGATGTTGCCAAGTGTCAAGAACAAGCTGGATCGTGAGCTCGGAAAGGCTGCCAAGGACATTGAGGACAAGGTTGCGCCTCAGGATGACAAGTTTCCCCGCTACACTGTCCTCCCTCCCCGTGGATTCAGCGAAGAGGAGATGACCGCAGAATTGGAAAGGTATGACTTGTCCACCAAGCCTCAACGGCTATGGCTTATTTTTTTTTGTCCCACCATTTATTTATTTTTTGCCAGTTACGGAACACAAAAAACATCTCGTCCATGGGAGCCGGGACAAAAAAAACCGGTCAACCAGGAAAACGATAATCGATCGGACTGGCAAGTCAGCAAACACAGAGACAAAAGTGAGCGGCAGCAGGACAAAACTCGCAATACTCCATTTGCTCAGCATCAGAAACCAGGGCCAACAACAGCAAAAACAAAGAACCTTAGCTCGCTTTCGCTTTTTTGTTGAAGTGAACATGGACACAAAAGGAGAAAAGCAGCAAATATAATCTGGGGATATTGGGGGAGTACGATGCTCTCATCAGCCACACAGACACCATGAGAAGCGCATTTGGATGGATGGTCTATGAACCCCAATCGTCAGCCCATATCTGCGCAAGCAAAGAAGGGGGGGAACGGAGGTGCTCGTTACACATTTCTACGTATTGTCGGTGCCGGTGCTAACATGTACAAAAAACAACACGCTCTTGTCATTCAATTTAAAAATAACAGATACAGCGACCTGCCCCATACTCGCTGGGAGGAGGGCCGTGTCTCGGGAGCAGTCTACCACCACAACAAGGTCCTCTCGGACCTGGCTGCCCTCGCCTACAGAAAGTTCTCCAGCGCCAACCCCCTCCATCCCGAGGTCTTCCCTGGTGTCCGCAAGATGGAGGCCGAGGTCTGCGCCATGGTCTCTGAGATGTTCCATGCCAGTCCCAAGGCTGGAGCTGTCATGACCTCCGGAGGCACCGAGAGTATCCTTATGTCCTGCAAGGCTCATCGTGAGTGGGGCAAGGATGTCAAGGGCATCACTGAACCTGAGATGTAAGTAACCATGTGCTGTGTGTGCACGTTCTCTTGTTCTTTTTGCTATTTTGCCTTCAACCCTGATATGCATGTTCTAAACTCTATTTTACTGTATTGTCATTTTTCAGCATTGCGCCCGTGACCATCCACGCTGCTTTCGACAAGGCCGCCAGCTACTTTGGCATGAAGTTGATCCATGTGCCCATCGACCCCGTCACAATGCAGGCCGACTTGAAGGCTGTCAAGAAGGCCATCAATAAGAACACTGTGCTCTTGGCCGGATCTGCCGTCAACTACCCACACGGTGTCATGGATGACATTGTTGGCCTGAGCGAGCTCGCTTTGAAGCACAACATTGGTCTCCACGTCGACTGCTGCCTCGGCAGTTTCATGGTTGCTTTTGCCGAAAAGTCTGGCTTCAAGATGCCCCTCTTTGACTTCCGTGTCCCCGGTGTCACTGCCATCTCATGCGATACCCACAAGTACGGATTCGCACCCAAGGGTTCCTCCATCATCATGTACCACACCAAGGTGCTCCGCCGTTACCAGTACTTCAGCGCCCCTGCATGGACCGGTGGTATCTATGCTTCGCCCTCGATCGCTGGCTCCCGCCCCGGTGCCCTTATTGCCGGATGCTGGGCCACTTTGATGCACATTGGACAGGAAGGCTACATCAAGGAGTGCAAGCACATTATTGGCGCTGCCATCAAGGTCCGCAAGGCCATTGAGGCTCTCCCCAGCTTGTACGTGTATGGTGACCCCAAGACCTCGGTTGTTGCCTTCAACTCGAACAAGTACAACATCTACGACATCAGTGACCAGATGTCCAAGCGCGGCTGGCACTTGTCTGCTCTCCAGAACCCTCCCGGCGTCCACTTTACCAGCACCATCCCTTCGGCCGATGCCTCGGACGAATTCATTGCTGATTTGCAGTCAGTGATGGCGGACTTTGAGGCTGGCAAGATCAAAGAGACTGGCTCAACTGCCGGCATGTACGGCATGGCCGCAACAGTACCTTCGTCTGTTGTCTCTGAAGTTGCCTGCGCATTCGTTGATGCCCTGTACAAGCCCTAAGTCTTGGAAAATAGTTTCGACCGGCTTCCTTCCTACCTCCAACTATGGACTTCTTTTTCTGCTTTCACAACTCCCCCATGTAAAATAATAAACCACTTTCTCTGCATTCACCAGTACGCGCACACAAGCACAACCAAATTCAGACGCATGACTATTGGGTATTTATCCGCCTCTAGGTTTTTTCACTAGGGGGTATTTTTTCCTACGCTAGTGGCAAATGGGTGTTAAAGCTGATGCTGAAAAATCAGGAAATGCTCTGAGCTGGAGGCATCATGGGAGCCGCTGTCTTTCTCTCATTGTCCTACAAACACTCTCCTTCACGCGTTTGTTCTATTTGTCTCGCTTCCCCACCCCCGCACGAATCGAATGGACCCATTTTTTCTGAGGGAGATTTTTGGACTGGGTCTCGACCCCACCACTTGTCTCGTGCATTTGCCAATCGGAAGTTTGTGTCACCAATGCGAAAACCAAAAAAAAAGTGGGTCCGCCCATTCTGTCGTCCCCTTCACTGTCCTCTACCCTTTTTGACTTTCCGCTGTTTGCTGGCTTTTTGAGTTGGTTGTGCATGCGATTGGCAAGAAGGAACTCACTCAATGAAAGAAGGAGAGAGTTTGGTTTGAGCATCTTGCTCGACTAATGCACAACAGAGAGAGAAGGAGAGAGAGAGAGATGTTTGCTTAGGGTTTGTTTACGCTTCTGTGTTGATAGTATGGTATCAACTGGCGACATAATATGGCCATTGGCCACCACACCATGGACAGGGTGCACCCTCCTGGGCGCATAACATGCAGACATCCATTCACACAAACACCCACACATACAACTCGATGGCAAAAGCTTTCTTTTTCGTTTGTCATTGTTGATTGTTGTTTGTTGTTTTTGTTTGATGGGCGCCCTCTCCTCGCCTACTTTTACTCCATTAGCATGACTCTAACTCCAGACGATCTCGCTACAGAACCCATTTTACTCCGAGTTCATTTCGCTCCATCATTTGTCTTGCGTGGGACCCATCTTCAATTCTGCGTTTGGTTGCGTTTCATTCAGGCTAGAACCTGACAAGCTTCTCAGGAGATTCAAAAATTCAGACAGGATCTCAAGCGACCATCAGTCTCCCGAAGTAGGGAACAAACCGTGTGGAGGCTAGTGGAGACGAAGGCAGTTGACCATTTCCTAGAAACGAACCAACGATTGTTTTTCAGTCGGCGTCCAACCGACGAAACTCTGATTCGGATTTGCTTATTTCTTCTGTGCATATGGCTCATTCAAATGCCCTGCGCTGACGCCAGGCAAGGACGTTTCTTTGCTTTCTATTTTCTTTTCAAGTACAGAAGGACAGAGCAAAAGTGCTAGTGGGAGTGAGACTTGAAGTCTAAAGGGAGAGTATCAGTAAGAAATGAACAGTCGGATATTGGATCAGATATGAACAGACTAATTGACGCACAAGTCCACCTCTATCTCAGAACTGACATAATTGACGGTTTAACGCCGATGGATCATGCAGAATGGATCGAACGAGGTTGTCAACGTGGAGGAGAGTGAGACTGAAGGGTGGGTTGAGAGTTGAAACCCATACGAGTGTGGAATGAGGCGAGTGAGTGTGTTTCGTGCTTTGACTTTTTTGTCTTTTCTTTACGCCGACACTTCAAAGTCAACCAACTCGTTTGTGCTCTTTTGTGCCGGTGTTGCTTCCTTTTCTTTCCCACACACACATCAATCAATCAATCACACGCTACTCGCTCAGGTTCGACCAACCAAGTGAACCAACCCGTTTTGTGCGATCCTCCATAGTCTACCTTTCAGTCAAAGTGACTTTGTCCCATCCCCTCAAAACAACCAAGTCGAACCTTCATTTCTTATTTAAACCCCCGCCTCCGCTTCTGATTTCCTTCCTCTTTTCTCTCCTCCACCTTGTCCTTCAAAGTCCTTCTTCATCCCCTCCTTTCCTATCCTCACTTTCGATATAAAAGCAGACCCTCTCTCCCTGTTGACTATCGATCTTTGCTCCTCCCTCTGCATCCTTCTCCCCCCCCCTACCCCCCCTCATCTGAAGCCAAAGAACGAACCAAATGTCAAACGTCCTCCCCACCCAGCACCAAGAGCCCACTGGCTTCGCCGAGAAGTTCAAGGCTGACGCCAAGGACCGTCTCCAGTCCTTCCGCTCGGGCTTCCGCCTCGGCGAGCTGAGCGGCTCTCTCGGAGATCTTGGAACCCTCCTGCCCATCATGCTGTCCCTGGCCATTACCGGCCAGGTCGACCTTACTGCCTCCCTCATCTTTGGAGGTCTCTGGAACATCCTCACTGGCCTCGCCTTCCGCATGCCTATGTGTGTCCAACCCATGAAGTGTAAGTTCTTGTTTGCTTCGCAATTTGTAGTTAGATACATTTTGTGTCTTTTGCTTTGGTTTCTTGACTAGATTCTCTGTCACACACCCTTTGAAACTCCACCCATGTATCACCCATGTACCTTTCTGTAACCGACCAACATTTTTTCCTCTCCTCGATCACTTGTATCCCAATTAGCCATTGCTGCCATTGCCTTGACCAACCACATGTCCATGGGATCCGTCATGGGTGCCGGTATGGGAGTCTCAGGTGTCGTCATGATTCTCGGTCTGACCCGCACTATCCACTACGTCCAAAAGTACACCCCTATGTCCATCATCCGTGGTATCCAGCTCGGAACTGCCGTCTCCTTCGGAGGCAAGGCTGCTGATCTGGTCAATCAGGCCAAGAGCTTTTGGGGCGACAGCTGGACCTGGAACAACAACTACGAGTGGGCTGTGTTATCGTTCATCATTGTCTTTATCTTCTACTACCGCTCCAAGCGCATTCCCACTGCCATGATCCTGTTCTCCATCGGATTGATCATTGCCTTCATCAAGCTCTACACCGACCCCCCTGCCAAGGCTGTCTACCCCAAGATCGGTGTCTACACTGTCAGTGTCACTGTCCCTACCTGGGAAGAGTTCAAGCACGGTTTCGTCACTGCTTCCCTGGGTCAGATTCCCTTGACTTGTCTCAAGTAAGCTGAGTTTTTTTTTAAGTTTTTTTTTTTTTGTTTGCCACTAATTCACTTGGTCACGTGAAATTTACCAGTATTTCATCCAACGTTTCCTCCCAAATAGCTCTGTCATCGCTTTGGCTGCCTTAGCTCAGGATCTCTTCCCCGAGCGCCCCGCTGGCACCCCTGCCATCGCTGTCTCGGTCGGTATGATGAACTTGGTCGGCTGCTTCTTTGGCTCGATCCCCTTCTGCCACGGTTCCGGCGGTCTTGCTGCCCAGTACCGTTTCGGTGCCCGCACTGAGGTTTCGATCATCATCCTCGGTCTCCTCAAGATCTTTGTCGGTCTCTTCTTTGGCTCCTCGCTCTCGGGTTTGATCGGTGTTTACCCCTCGGCCATCTTGGGAGTGATGCTCTTTGTCAGTGGTATCGAGCTCGGTGCCGTCGCCAGAACCGTGAATGACGGTGTCCTCAGCGACCAGAAGCGCCACGCCAACTTTATTGTCATGATCGTCACCGCCAGTATGCTTGTTGGCTTCAAGAACGACGGTATCGGTTTCCTCGGCGGTGTGGTCGCTTCCCTGTGCTTCTACGTCGGCGGCCGCTGGGCTGGCGAGATGGACGATGATGCCAATGCGGAGGAGATTATCGACCAGGGCAACGCTGGTGCCACCACTGCTATCCGCGGAGCAAATGTTGAGCACGAGCAGGATATCTCGCTGCGCAAGGTCACCCCCGAGACCGACAGCCAGAACTCGTTGGAGCCTTCCCAGCTCGACCAGGCCCACAAGAGCGCTGCTCGTCCTTAAATTGACAAAGGCTTGATCGCGTAGTTTTTTTATGAAGGTCGATCGACGTCCTGGGTGAACCAAACTCTTTCCCATACCCTACCCACACCCCCTTAGCATTACTCTTACTTACTTTTCATTAATACCTCACATTGGAACTAGCTGTAAATATCTTATAACTCCAATAAAAAAAAAGGTTGTAAGGTCAAAGATGAGAGGGAAGGGTCATTTACCACGTGGGTGTTTTGCACTCCACACAAACAACCAAGACATTACAAAGCAACGCAGAGAGAAAAGGAAAACGAAAAGTGCGAAGCGAAGAAGAGAAAAGAAGCTTGAAGAGACCAACCTTGGACAGACAAACAAAACAAAAAGAAAGCATAAAAAGCTTATTTCGTTGGAGGGGGTAGGAAGGTGAGGATGCGCATGCATTGGTGAGTTGGTCTCGCATGGTTGGGCATGGTGACACGAAAAGAGTCACTTGGGGAGGGGGGACCTGTGGTTATGTAAACAAATAAACAAGCACACAACAAATAAACAAACAAATAAACAAGCAGTCGAACAAGGAAACAAGGGGTGCCCCATGAATAGTCCAGACACCCAGAACCATGACTGCGATCGCGATGCATGTGCAAACCAACAGCGAAACAAAACAAACACAACGCACAACGGCCTTTTTTTTTTTTTTTTTTTCTCTCTATCTAACTCGTTCTGACTCTCCGATCCACGCTTGGGCTTGAATTCCGTTCTTTCTTTCGCTTCCTTTTTTTTTTTCCTTTCCTTTGCTATCGATTGTGAAAGTACCCCCCCCCCCCCGTTAGCATGGAAAGTATCCAAACCGGTTTGGCTTACGCCATTAAAGTGCCATTTCCCCGACTCAATGGGCTCGGGATCTTGTATTGCTCTGCGCATTGGCAAAGACAAGGCCACGAGTGAGAGATACACAAAAGAGAGTTGCATCTCCGATTTAAATAAAAACTTTGAACCTTGAAAACCCCATGACAGAGGCACCGAGAAGGGGCAAGGGGGTGATGAAGGAAGGAGAGAATGGGAAATAAATGTACACTCGAGTGATGACATAGCCGCACGCGTTTTTTATTAGTGTAATCGTTGTCACTGCCGAGTGGGAATGGCGATTGCACACTGCAAGTATGTACCCTGTAGTCTACACACACTTGGAGACTTCTCCTGAGTTGGATCGAGTTCTCTGTACAGTTCTGTTAGAGCAAACATCCAGATTAGGTCCTCAAGGACGCACGCTTTATGCAACTCACAAGACCGAGTACCTTTTGTTGTTTTTGCATTATCCGTCAATATCTGCATAAAAAAAAGATAAAGATGTGGTTCTTGTTCGAGAAGACCACTTCTCTCTGCCCTCCTTGCTTGTATGCGTGTGTGTATGTGCGCCATGCTCCCAGACACATGACGACGGAAGGATACATGGGTACCAAGTGGAATACCTCCTTTGCTGGCGGTTTCAAATCAACGCGAACCTCCGAAAGAGAAATAGAATAGTCCACGCGGAATCATTATCCCCTCCTCTCGGCGGAATGTGCGCCCTTTGTTTTCTGTGGTTTCGCGTGTCTAACGCCTCACTCTTACAGCCTGCCTCTTCCTCTTCCTGTCTTCCTCAACAAGTGAGTAATCGGCAAGGGTAAAAATACACCACAGTTTAGGGTACCGGAAAACAAATGTTATGAGAGCAACATAACGGACATCCAGGGTCAAAGAGATGGAGCAATTGAGAGAGGGGATAATCATGCAATATAACCTTGCCATGCATGGTCCCTCCACTAGCTCAGCAGCAACAACGGGAACAAAAAAATAGCATGGATCAAAAGCGAGACTTGAGCAGGGGGCAGTCAGTTATTAAAAGCTAAGAGCCGTTGGCATGCCCTTGTTTTTTAGTCCGATCCCAAAGTGGTCTTTCTTTCAAACAGGCAGGGGAAAATCATCCATCCAGGCCAACAATTGCAGAAAAAAGAAATGGACCAATTGAGCAACATACTCAATGAAAGAGGGTTCGTCTTTTTTGCTCTTGCCCACTCAGCGAGTAGACCTTCATAAAAAAAAATGCGAGCAATTTTTTTTTTTTTTTTTTTTTTGGCGCGAAAACGAAAGGCCTAAGTGCGCTGTCTGGTTGTGTTTGCGTGTGAGCAGGGCTATTTCCTGCTTGGCTACAGGCACAGGGTAAGAAAGCCCTTCAACGACTGGAGGACGATTGGGCGATAACAATAGCGGTGGGGCTCTTGAGGAGAGGAAGCAAAAGCGGAAATTGGCGAGTACCTGCCTGGATGTAAGATGCACAAGTACGACACTCCTCTACTCCAAACAAACCAAACGTTGTTCAAATGGTGCCTTGCCTTGTCTTTCCTTACCTTGTCTTGCCTTACCTTGGAGAAAGAGAGAAAAAGGCTTTAAGATCATTACTGCACCGGGTTGTGTAGGAAGGTTGGACATGCCTCGGCTATTGATAATGGCCTCAGGACTACATGTACACCTTTGAGGGACACAGATGCGTCCCTTGAACGCCTTCAGTTGCCGAGATAAACAAATAATTTATTTATTGCAATTGTTGGCGATACATGCAGTATATCCCATCAAGGACACACGCAATCCACTAGTCGACCATGCATTGAATTGAACCAAGATGTTGTATTTGTCCCAGCCCACCCTCACCTCTAACACTTTCATCTACACTGTTACTCTATTGCGGCATTGCCATACAACTGAGATGGAATATGATACACTTTCTCAGCTTCGAGCGAGGCCGACTGGAAAGAAAAAGAGTGTTTTGTTTGTGTTTGTGTTTGTGTGTTGAGTGTATGTGAGAGTGAGTGTGGGTTGGACCCGAAAAGAAAATTGGTTGGTCGTTTCTTATCTGCGTTAGAGTTGGAGAGTGAAAGAAAAGGGAGAGGCGATGTACCTTTTATTGTCCAACGTTCTCTCTCTCACTCGCTCTCTTTCTCTCTTACAACACACACACACACACACACACACATAGTCGTTTGTGTCATTGCGTCCTCGCCCGTTCAATGACACACATTCACGCGCAGATTGACCAAAGCCAGAAAGGACACACTGCTCCATATGTGGATGCCATTGCGTTCAAAAGGGACCCACAGCAAGAGGCAACGAGGGTGAGGACGAAGATCTGCTGGCCTCCACCTTCGAGACGTAGCCTCCGAGATGTTGATCCCATGGCAACCATATAGCATGCATAACTTGATCCAATATCAAGGGAGGAGGAGAGGAGGAGGAGGAGGAACCTTTTTTTTTATACACATATCTCAGGAGAGTCCAAAGATCCCATGAAAATGGCTGGAGTCGGTCCAGAGAGAGTGTACGGCGCGGTTAAACAGGAAGTGGAAGGAGAGAGAGAGACAGAGAAGGGGTGGGTACGATGGATGAGTGAGATTAGGAGACAAAGAAAGAGAGAAGAGAGAGAAAAGTGAGTTCGACATACAGAAGGAGAAGCTGGAATGTGCCTGAAAGACCACAATTAAAAAACAAGAGTTGCCGATGGTCAAAGACATCACCCTCGGCTACAAAGGGGCCAAGGAGGATGAGGAAGAACGCCCTCTACAAACACCAAAAGGGCGCCATCTTTCGATGAGGTGAGACGTGGAAGTCAAGACAACGATGTGTACTTGCGCCATGACCCAGATTGATATTGACGTGTGGTTGTTAATGCTTGTTGTCGAGATGGTTTTGTGTTTGTTCTTGGTCCTTTCTTCTCACTCGATGAACATCAAACCCGATATCTCACAACGCACATCCACATCCAACATAGTTCAAGGCCAGTCAGTTAAAAAAAAAAAAAAAAAAAAAAAAAAAGGGTACGATGGTGTAGTTTGCTTGTGCTCAACTAACCAAGGCAGAGGAGATTTCTTTGTTGTGAAAGGTCCAGTCTGTTTTGTTGGTACGCTGAAGATCGAGATACTGAAAAAAAAAAAATAGAAACACAAACGAGCTCATATTGCAATTCCCCATGAGCAATGCCCCCCATGCTGACTCTCCAAAACCGAATCCACCCATGCAGGCCTATGCGGAACCATGACACATCCAGACATGGTGGCCACGACATGAATCTATGTTTATCATGTGGATTCAGAGGAGAGGCACGCAAAATAAAGGAGGAGGAGCACCCGTCCCTCACCCCCCAAATACCACAGACAGAGATGAGACCCCATGTTAGGACGGCCTCATTGTATGGTTTCTGTTGGCCATGGTCCGCTTTTAGCTTGGTGCTCACCCTACCCACTCACTCACTCGGCCCTTTATTTTTCTCTTTAGGATGGGATTGAATACATGGACAATGAGATTGTACATATTTGCACACAAACATACATGAACATACAATAAACAGAGCTCTCTCGCCATGTCTCCACTGCGTCCAAGTGCCAGCCCTGGCTGTCAAATTGTGCTTGGGTCCTTTTTTTTTGTCCGCTGCCAAAAACCCAAACCTAAAAGGCTCAAGGTGCTCACTCACTCACTTTGCTGCCCAATACTCCTCAATACTCCCTAATAGTCCCCAATACTCCGCATGTCGTGTCAGTCGAGAGCAAAGAGAACCCAATATCAATATCAACATGACATGGTGTGTGTGTACAATGACCACAATAAAAATAAGAGTATTCTTTTTGGATGCACAAGGACACACTTGTGCAACCCAACTGTGCCATTCAGGGCAGACAAAACACTCGTATGGCAGCAAAATAAAAAGAAAAAAAGAATCAACAACAACATCAACAACAGCAGCAATAGCAGCAACAGTAACAACAGCAACAACAGCAATGACAACAGCAACAACGGCAACTTTGAAATCACCAACTCCAACAGCTGAAGTGCAATAGAGCGGACAAGCAATAGCAATAGCAACAGCAATACATTACTCATTGCCATTCAATCCCAAACAGCCAAAACAAAAACAACACACAGAGTGGACCTTACTTCAGCTTTAACGCGCCATCCTTGCATCTCTGTTAGCTCTTCTCCCTCCCTCTTTCTCTCCAAGTTTTTTACTGCTCTGCCCTGATCCTCTATTTATCCTGGGCCATTATTTTCTCGTCTCTTTTCCTTTCTTCTTTTCTTTTCTTTTTCTTTTTCTCTTCTCTTCTCCTTTTCACATTTCTTGCTTTCTCAAGACCCATCCTCTATACCAACCCTACTCATCTACACCCCACCTCACCTTTCCACGCATCCACCCCTCTCACCTAATACCTTATACAATGGCTGATACCGCTGTCGCTACCCCTGTCGTCGAGGCCCCCGTCGCCCCCGTCGCTACCCCTGAAGTTAAGGAGGAGACCCCCGTTGTTGAGGCCACCCCCGTCGAGAAGGAGGCCGTTGAGGCCGAACCCACCTTCTCCACCGCTGTCGAGCCCTCCGATGCCCCCGTCTTGAACGGTGATGGCTCCGTTCTGGAGGCCAAGGCCGAAGAGCCCGCTATCGTTGTTGTTGAGGAGACCACCACCGAGGTCATTGTCACCCCCACCACCGAGGAGGCTCCTGTCGCCGCCAAGGCCGACAAGAAGAAGTCCTGGATCTCTAAGCTCGCCAGCAACATCAAGAAGCTCACTGCTGACAAGAAGCCTATTGAGAAGAAGCCCAAGGCTGAGAAGGAGAAGTCAGAGAAGGCCGCCGCTGAGGAGACTCCCGTTGTCGCCGCTGCTGAGGAGACCCCTGCCATCATTGAGGAGACCGTCGCTGTTGTTGAGGAGGCTCCCGCCGCCGTTGCTGAGGAGACTCCCGTTGTCGCCGCTGTTGAGGAGACCCCCGCTGTTGAGGAGACCCCCGCTGTTGCTGCTGTTGAGGAGACTCCCGCACCCGTTGCCGTTGAGGAGACCCCCGAGGCTCCCGCCGCCGAGGCCGTCGAGGCCGTCGAGGCCGTCGAGGAGAAGGCTGTTGAGGCTGAGACTCCCGCTGCCGCCGTTGTCGAGGAGAAGAAGGAGAAGAAGGAGAAGTCCCCCCTCTCCAGCCGTCTTAGCAAGCGCCTCTCCAGCTCTTTCAGCTTCTTGAAGAAGAAGGAGGAGAAGGCCGCCGCCGCCGCCGCCGCCGCCGCCGCCGCCACCCCCGCCGTCGCTGAGGAGGTCACCCCCGCTGTTGAGGAGGCTACCCCCGAGGTTGCCGAGGTTGAGGCCCCCGCTACTCCCGCCAAGGACGATGCCCCTGTTATTGAGGTTGCTGTTGAGACCACCCCTGCCGAAACCCCTGTCGCTGAGGCTGTTGTCGCTGAGACAGCCGTCGCTGAGTCCAAGTAAAAAGACCACGAGATAGTGCTCGTGCGCGGGTGAACACAGGGTTCTGCTTCAAGTGAACGTCCATGATACATGACACAATTGGTAAGCCGGATTTTTTGACGTGTTATTTCTTTTTTGTTCTATCCGTTTGTTGGAGCACAGATGGAGGAGAGGGAGGGACCCATGCATTCACCATGATTACATATTACACGGGCGAAGTACAGATTACACTCAACTGTGACATCAGAGGCGAGGGCAAGAGCAAAGGGACATGGATGGACCGGCACTAAAGCAGCACTTGGGCATATGACACGCACACAACTGCCATGGCGTTTTTTTTTGTTTTTTTTTTGTGCAACCGAGGACAGACAACCAAACAACATCATCAACAAAAGAAGAAAGAAAGCGATTTCTATCTCGGACAGATTGCACCCTGCGCAGGCAACACACAAAAAAACGAAAAAAAAGAAGGGGTCACACCACCACTTTGACCACTCCCGTCCCCGTGTTGGTTACATAAACACATACACATATACACATACACATCAAACGCTCGTCTCATCGCGCAATCCTCTGTTGTACCGTGAAACCATGTATGTAGTTCCTTTCACTCTTGTACTATTCACTAACATCACTCTATCTCTCCTCGCCCACCCTTAGTTCTGCATTGTCGACATTCATCCATGCAAACTCGCAACATCCTGGTCTGTCCCGTCCCTTGTTAGCCCCCTCCTCTTCTTGTACACAAAGGCCCAATAACCCTTTCTCATCTGCATTTTTCTTCAAAAAGTACTCCTAATATCCCTTTTACCTTATCCTTATTTTAATAACTAATACTTTCTACTCAAATGACGATAATAAAGCCATCGTTTCGCAAAAAAAAAAAAAAAAAAAAAAAAAAAAACTATCATTCTTTTGAAACGACTATGATTCTTGCTATGTTTGCCAATACGAAGGAGAGGAGATTCATCCCGAATATTTGTTTTCGGGACATTTGAATGGTCATCCGCAATGTGTGTGTCTACTATTGCAATTTCCCCGATAGTCATCTGAACAACTTTTTGTTTACTTTGAAAAAGTAACGAAGTCAACAGCACTCTTCGCTCGACTCAAAGTTGTGGTTTGCAGACATTTGCCTATTGGTCGGGAAAAGAAAAAATGCATGGACCAAGGAGGCGGGGGGAGGCGTTATGTTGGGGAGCGACAGACAAGAGAACGACGGGGGAAGGATGACTCGCCCTGATATTCATGCGAAAATGACCCCTTGTGCAGAGTCGATTTCAGTTTCTTCTTTTTTTCCCACTACGCCATCGCGCATTGTGCACCCAAAAAAAAAAAAAAAAAAAAAAAAAAAAACAACAACAACAACAGGATCAAAGGAGTTCCTTTCTCTTTACTCGGAATACCCTTATTCATGATGAAATCACTATGACTCAACGCCATTGTAGACAGTAAGCGTTCAAGGTAAACTAGCAATTGCGGCGATATCGATAGTGTGAAGACGATAGAAACCTTTAGGTGTTATCCGCTAACTGCCAAAGCTTCTTCCAGTATTTTCATGTGGCAACTCAGCTTTTTGGGCGAAATGGACCCTCGCAAGCCCCTTAACTTACATCTGGCAATTTGGATTTTTTTTTATTAGGGCAATGACCGCGTTGGTTTGATCTTCCTTTCAAAACTTATTCAAAATGGTGTGACTTCGTATATTCATGTTCAAGGAGAGATGTCATCCATTGGCGTAAACCCCACCCACCGACAGAGGAATCCATCCATCAATCCATCGATCTGCAGAGGAGGCTATCGCCAAATGGACAGAACCGGAAAGCATGGATATGATATTTGGGGAGGCCATTTTTCTTGTCCATCTCGGAGAAGTGGGGGGTTCAAAGATTGTAGGAATGGAACCCATCATCAGAGTCGAGACTATGATGGAAGTTCAATCCGTTGATTGGAATGGGCAGGAATGGCAGTTGGAGGACAGGAGAGAGTTGAGCTCATCAGTATAACCAGCCCGATCAACATCAAGCATCCCTGGAGAGGGTGCTCAGAGATCAACAAAATCAAAGGACTGATTATACAGCCTGCGGCAGTACTGGATTCAGAGTGTCACATCAACGTGCACCGGATCCAACGACCCACCAGCTCATCAACCAATCGACACACCCTAAGGCGACAAGCAATCTAGGCGGGCTGGATGTCAGACTCGTCTTGAAGAGATACAATTCCATTGAAGCAGAGCTCTGTGTGATGGTAGTCTTTCGGAGGCAGTTACGCATTCAGATTGCTCTGAGCGAATCTATGTCAGGCAGAAACGCAGCGGAGAAAGACCCTCCATTTCAAAGGAATCCGACAACGGCAACGACAACACCAACACCAACACCAACGCCTACCTCGCTACCAAGCATAAAAAGGAACACGAAGCTTACTCATCATGTCATATTTCTCTGGACAAAACTACCTCTTTAGGCTGACGAACACCACGACGACGCCGCTATGGACGTGAAGAAGAAGAGAACTTTCCGCAAGTTCTCTTACCGCGGCATTGACCTCGACAAGCTCTTGGACCTCTCCTCCGAGCAGCTCATGGACCTCGTCAACGCTCGTCCCCGCCGCCGTTTCCAGCGCGGTCTCAAGCGCAAGCCCATGGGTCTCATCAAGAAGCTCCGCCAGGCCAAGAAGGATGCCCCCGCCATGGAGAAGCCCGCTGTCGTCAAGACCCACCTCCGCAACATGATTGTTGTCCCCGAGATGATTGGCTCAGTCGTCGGTGTCTACAACGGCAAGACCTTCAACCAGGTCGAGATCAAGCCCGAGATGATTGGTCACTACCTCGGTGAGTTCTCCATCACCTACAAGCCCGTCAAGCACGGTCGCCCCGGTATTGGTGCCACCCACTCTTCCCGTTTCATTCCCCTCAAGTAAAGAGTTTTTTTCTTTGTTCTATAAAAACTTATCAAAGGAAACTATCTCACGAAATCGTGGTTCTGTGGTGTTGCTTTTTTTTCGAGTCTTTTTTTTTTTTTTCTCTCTCAAGAAAAAAAGATAAGAAAGAGAATAAATTCTTTTTGCATCCAGCTTTGAAAACAACCTATGCCCATCCTTCTACATGATACTTTGCGAAGAAGTAGGGAAGACGTGTCGATCCAGGAACGTGAACATGAGGGGGAAAAGATTGCCATCTATTCCCTGTTCATGTGGACACTCGTTGCCTGTGTAGCAGTTTTGTCCGCGTCGTCTTGGGCTAAGCATCATTCGAGGGCAACACCCAAGTATTATATGCGGTTCTTGGAGCAATTTGATATCAGATCTGTTCCAGAACGAGCAACAGCCAAAATATGACCGTTGCACGCCCTGTCCACCTTTTGCTGGAACCTTATGGATAAGTTACTGATCGCTGGCACTCTTGTTCTCTGGTAATTGGCGGGTCCGTGGGCTCAGTATTCGACCCGGGAACCGATTTTTGTGCACTTTTCAGGTCTCGTGGATTGAATGAAACTGTTAACCTTCTTAAAGATGTAAAAATTACGATCGTTTTTATCTGAAATCATACGATGGAGAGATGGCCGAGTTGGTCTAAGGCGCCGCGTTAAGGCCGCGGTCTATTCGTAGGCGTGGGTTCAAATCCCACTCTCTTCATTAATTTTTTGCCTCCCTCTGGAGGGACATCTTTTTTTTTGTTGCTGGTTTCTCCTAGTTCCATGGTGACTAAAGGCCGATTCGGCACCCGGTTGGCTTTTTTTTTTTTTTTTTTTTTTTTGGTAATACTATTGCCCATTGTACCACGGAGTTGCTTCCAGAGGTCGAGAGGACAAGAGAGAACACTCTTTTGTCCGCGGTGGATGTAAGTAGGCTGTTGGGAGGGGGATTCAGTATTTCAGGCACAGGAAAAACGAGGCTGTGCTATTTACGGCACACTCACAAGGTTTGTTGTCTCGATTCTCATTTCTCATTATTTGTCTGTCTAGTACATTGCATCTCCCTTTTCCCTTTCTTTCCTTCTTTTCTTCTCTCTCACTCAGATCTCTCACCCTCTTAACGTCAGTCTCTCACACACATTTCACTTTCCATTTCCATTTCGTCATTGCATCTTGAGTCAAAAGGGGAAAAGCAACATGACATCCCAAGACCCAGTCGACCAGTATCAACCCTATGCGCACAACAGCCAGTATGGTCCCACCGAGCAAGCCTACCTCCATAGCGACCACGGAGAAGAGCAAGGCCAAGACCGCCTATCCTCTCAACCCCTAAACCTGGACCTCCTCCCCACTTCACACGCCTCCTGGCCCTACTACCCAGGTCTCACCCCACCCGGCAAGATCCTGGCCCTCCAGACCCTAACGACCCTCTCCACCATCGTCTTCACCGTCATCCCCGTGGTCATCAAGGCCGGGCCCGAGATCAGCTGGGGCCACTGGTACAGCTGGAAGGACGCCCTTCGGCTCATCGAGCCCTTCTGCAGTGGGCTGCTGCACTTTTGGTTCTTTTATGCCTCGGACCTCATGCGGCCCGAGTGGAGCCTACCTCAGACGAGGAAGGTGGTCCAAGAACAGGTGTATGGGTCATCGACTTCCAGGGCAACCTCGCAATCGATGCAGCGGATGCTGGGATCCAAGCACCAGGACATTGCATTGAGCGAGTCCACCACGCCTCCTGGGAGTGACATGGATGCAGAGTACGGAGTTGGACTCGGCCGGTCTCACCCACAGCAACAACACACTTCTGTACAACGACGCACAGGACTTAAACACAGTGCCGCCTTCAAATCGACCCTGTCCGCAGTGTTCATGTTTTTCCTGATCGTGTACGCCACCGGCGCGGCGCTGCACACGGCGGCCGCGTTCTTTAAAGCGACAATCGAGCTGTTCTTGGATAACCACTCGCGCGGAATCGGGCTGTCGACACACCCGCTGACGAACGGGACCGGGGAGCAGCTGTCGCTGGCGCTGGCACAGGAGCTGAAGCAAGGGTACATGCTGATGCAGGATGAGTGGGAGCACACGATCTCGCATTATATGTATGCGTTCGGGGCGCTGGGCATGAGCTGGTGCGAGATGGTCGCGTACTCGGGACAGATCCTGCCCCAGGGGGTCAGTTTGGCGAAGGCTGGGCATCTGAAGGCCATGGCGGCCACACAGGGACCAGTTCCGGAGAAGAGCAGCAAGCGGCTGGTTGCGCTGTGGATCCTGGCGGGCGTGCTGTACGGAGGCATTGTTGCAGGTATAGTAAACTCTTTGATTGGGATGAGGCGTTTTTTTTTTTTTTGTTAGGGCTGTTGTTTTATTTTCGACAGGCGGAAAAAACTTGTTGAATTTTTTTTTTTTTTTTTTTTTTCGCTTTTGTCCATCCGCCCTCAAATATCCATTTTTGACCAAATTGTCATTTCTTATTTCAATTCGCCAATAGGCGTCGCTTGCCAATACCCCAAGGGATTGTACGTGGGTCTGGCGTACCTGGGCGTTTTACTGTCGGTCCTGATTCTTTATCTCGGCTCTCGGCCCAAGGCCAAGCGTGGGCTGTTCTCGCTCGGGCGCTACTACATCCTGCAGACCTATCTCATTGGCGGCGTCGTCGCCCTGGTGGCCATCATTATCTATATGGCAAAGAACAAGTTTGACATGCTGACCAGCAACGACAAGTCGCATCTTGGATCGACGACTCGGCCTTGAAAGAACCAAATACCATGTACATAGTAATATAGCTAAAGCCATTTAGTCGATGAAAAGCCATTGTTTGGATTATTTCTTTGCATCGTTGTGTGCTTGTCCATGTCCGCTAAGGTATCTACAGAGATCAAAAGGCTACCTGCTAAAAAAAAATCGAAACTGGGCAACCTTGATCAAGCATCTTTGAGTCTCACGTTCAGCTTCTAGCCATGTCCTCCAGCAGAGACTCGACCTCGGGCACATCTGACAGGTAGAACTTGGCCTCGGTCTGCTTCTGGCCCACAGTACAAGTGATCACATCCTCAACATCCGGCCCCACCACGCTCTCGTTGCCCAGACATGAGAACACCGCCTCGTCCGTCTTTCCATCGCCGACACACAGGATAAAGTCGACAGGCCCAACCGCCGCCTGAATGTCCTTGAGGATAGCCTTCACACTCGTTGACTTGTCGATGCTGCTGGGTCGCAGCTCCAGCGTCTTGTTGCCCAAAATGATTGACAGCGCCATGTGGGCCAGCAGCTTCTCCAGGTTCACTTGCAATTCCGTTGCCTGCCAAGTGCCAAACTCTGGGTCGGCCTCACGGTAGTGCCATGTCATGTTGATCTCCTTTTCCTCAATGAAGCTGCCAGGAGTGCGATCCGTGTAGTGCTTGAACAAGGGGCGAATCGTCTCGCGCCAGCTCGAATCCACCTGGTCGACCGATCGGAACCAGCCGTTGCCGGCATCCTTGACCAGCTTGGCGGGCTCGTGGGCATTGGACGTGGGCATCTCGGATCGAATGTCCTTCATCTCTTTGGCAACGCCTGCAGGATGCTTATAGAAGCAGCCGTGTTCGGCAGAAAGACCCACATCACAACCGCTGAACCAGCTATCCAAATGCCTGCGACCTCGTCCTGAGAGAATATACACAAAGGTGTTGGGTTGAGCGGCAAGAGCCTGCAAGTTGTGGATGATGTGGCTTGCAGGATTTGCTATGAAATATCGTAGTTCAACTTTGAGGTTAGCTTGTGAACGCTATTATGTCGTCTATAGTAGATGGCACTTCTTCATTTACCAAACTCTGGAATCTTGTGAGTGGCTGTGAGGGTGCCGTCATAGTCAAAGAAAAAAACCTTGTTTCGAGCAGAGTGGTTGCGAGCCTGGAGCACCCTGTCAATGGTCAGCTTGGGAAGAGCCATGCGGTGGTCGAACTCCTCTGAGACTCTCTATTAGGATTTGGAAGAGTGGATCAGTATTCTGTTAGTGAGAAGTATCAGTCAACTTTTATCAGCCACACATGCGGTCTTACCCTCAGTTCGTTCACGAAGCTCAGTCCCCAGTAGGCGGCCGTGTATTTTGTCACATATCTGAAAAGCTTCTGGTGGTTGCTCTTGCGAGTATCCTCTGGCATCGTGACAGCTTCGTAGATGGCATCTGCCAATTCGCCTGTGTTCCAAGGATTGACAATTATGGAGCCTACATCGAAATGTGTTCATCAGTGACTTGTCTAAGCATCCTGGTGGAAGAACGAGAATATTATCTACGATGTACCCACTCACCGTTCAAACTCTGGGCAGCTCCTGCAAACTCACTCAGAACCATGACACCATGGTTCTCCTGCTGGCAGCAAATGTACTCGTAACTGACCAAGTTCATACCGTCACGAGTACTTGAGATCAGACAGACATCCGAGACAGCGTAGAGCGCGACTAGTTCCTCAAAGTTGACCGACTTGTGTAGGAAGTGAATGGGCTGGAACTCGATCGTGCCGTACATACCGTTGATGCGACCCACCAGCTCATTGACAACTGCCCGCAGATTCTGATATTCTTCCACATCCTGGCGTGAGGGGACAGCCACCTGAACCAGAACAACTTTGCCGATCCATTCAGGATGTTCCGACAAGAACACTTCGAGTGCATGCAGCTTTTGTGGGACACCCTTGATATAGTCCAGTCGATCCACACCAACAATCAGTTTGACACCCTTGAATTTTTCGCGCAAGGTCTGGATTCTGTTGATGACTGAAGGCTCCTTCAGACCCTCAGCAAACTTTTCAGGGTCAATGCCAATTGGGAATGTGCCCACATGGGCATACCGGCCCTCAAAGTCTACACCATTGGGCATGGTGGACAAGCCCAGGATACGTGTGCACGACGAGAGGAAATGACGCGCGTAGTCGTAGGTGTGAAAGCCAATGAGATCCGAGTTGAGAACGCCCAAAAGAATTTCCTTGCGCACGGGCAGAATGCTGTGGTTTTTGGGGGGTTACATGTGGCATGAATGAACGATTCGATTAGCTCACTCCACTAGCGCGCATTTTTTTTTTTGGCTTTATCACCAAGGGTGATGATCACATCCTTATCTGCATCATTCGTTCATTTTGTTTCCTTGAGGCAAAAAAAAAAAAATCACTCACCGGTAGACTTCACTACTGGGGAATGGAGTATGCAAAAAGAAGCCGATCTTGATGTTCCTGAGTGGCTCCTGGCTTTCGCGCGAGTTGTTGATCTCCTCTCGGAGCAGCTTGGGCAGCAGCATCAGGTGGTAGTCCTGGACCCAGACCAGATCGCCGTCGCGGACAATCTCAGTGATGGCCTTGGCAAAGAGAGTGTTCGCCTGCTGATATGCGCCCCAGTCCTCCTCGTTGAACGAGATCTCACCGGGGTGGTAGTGGAACAGTGGCCAGAGGATGCTGTGTGTGCGTGTGATGTATGTGTGTTACATCATAATTAGCAAATCAGAGTTTGTGAAGATGAGGCATACAACAAGGATGGACAAGCTTATTTTTGTTCTCTATTGTTACCTGTTTGAGAATCCATTGTAGTGCATGTCGGCGATCTCGTCGTCGATAAAGACGGGTAGACACGAGTGCTTCTCGAGAAGCTCTTTCTGGACAAGGGCGCGGTCTTCTTCAGGAATGTTGAGTCCTGGCCAGCCGATCCAGGTGAACTTCATCATGCGCTTGAGGCCTGACAGGGCAGAGACCAGGCCGCCAGAGGACATCTTGTACTGGTAGGCGCCGTTATCGTCTTTAGTGATCGTGACAGGCAGGCGGTTCGACACGACCAGGAGACGCAGCTCATCTCTGTCGCCTGTGGATCCTGTCTCTTTTGAAGTGGTGTTGACCAAGGACATATTTTTATCTGTCTGTGTATTGTGACGTGTGCCTTGAAAGAGGTTGTTCTGGGAGGCAATGACAAGAAAATGATAGAATATGGATGTGAAGGAGTGGGAAGAAATGAAGAATGAGAAATGGTGGGAATGAATGCAAAAAAGAAAGGAAGGCAAAGAAGGGGGAAGCAGAGAGGAGGAGGATCCAAAGAGAAAAAAAAGTGACGTAGTTTGAGGTGTGCATTAATTTTGTGGGTCACAGATAAGATTTTGGTTTTCATTGGGGAACCACCATGACACCTTTGCCTGGGCTGAGAAGAGCCAGCACCTGGGACCGGATATGCTGCTCAGCACACTCGCTCGCGCCAAAGAAACCATTATCATTGCCATGGCACAGACAGAGCTTGCTTGCATTTGCTCAAATATACCACAGACGGACCCTCACTCACGCCAAGGATGCCATGTCCTTCTTGGGCTACGAGTGTTTGCTTGCTGTAAATGGCAACCAACACTCGACCCCAGATATTTCCATTTTTCGCCATCTGTCCCCCAGTGTCTCTGTTCTCCACAGACCTTGACGCAGATTCAGAGACACCGCATTGCACTGCACTGGATGATTATTTGTTTTTTGCTTCCTGCAGGGCTGCAATGTTTTATTGTGTGTTACCGGTGTTAAAAGTACAGGTGTCTAAAGGTGAGTGTTATTTTTGGGTGAACAGCAACAAGAACAAAAGAGAAATGGATGGTCATAAAGGGTAGTAGTCGTCGTCGCTTTCCAACAGTTCAGCTAGGTGGGAATGTCGTCAATAAGAGAAAGAAGGAAAGAAAAAACAAGGAATATCTCATGGGGAGAGAGAAAGAAGTAAGAACACCTTCTGTTGCCATTCGGCTTGATCAAGGTCGAGTGTTGTTGAGTCCAGAGGTCGTCTTTCTTGCTTTCGGTCTCTCCGGGTGACATTATCCGCTCAAATGTCCTTCGGGTCTCCTCTTCCACCACTTCTTGGTCCTAGCGGCGACAAAACAGACTCGGGGGGCTAGGCTGCTTGTTTCTGGATAACTCGGGTGACTACTGGGACTTCATGGGTCGATTTTTCGATTCGTCTTGGTTATTGCTGTTCTTGATTTCTGATTTTTTTTGCTGTTGTTGTTGTATCTTGAGTGGAGATTGTAAAGAAGGCTACTCGAGGACCTTTACAGGCGATCGCGGGAGTAGGTCTTGGTGAAACCCTGGTTGTCCTTAACGGTCATCAACTTGAGCTGGGTCTCCTGGTCAATGTGCAACCAGGGGTGGGGGTTGTTCTTGCGGTCCCAGGTGACATCGGGTCCGCGGGCGAGGCGGGTGACGTACCAGCCTATTATACGAGTAGACAGCAAGAAGTGATGGTGAGTTCGAGTCTCTTGACGATTACGTTGTTGGGTATGCGGGACGGAACCATGAGGAGAGGAAAACAAAGGATATCCGAAAATAGAAATAACGAAAATGATAAAAGATCGGAACGGACAGGGGCATGGAAGATTCAGGAACAGGAGAAAACAAATAGGCTAACAACCGCACAGACAGTTGTGACCATGGGTCAAAGAGGGAAAGAGTAACAATAGCGATCTGCAAAAAAACAAAAAGAAAGGACAGATCGGGCAAGGGAGGGAATGGAAGGAAGTGTAGAGGGAAGTAGGAAGTTGAGGAAAGGATGGAAAGCAGACGATGCGGGTTGAAGGTGGTTGTGTTTGCTGTGTATGTGTTGTTTGTGTTGTTTGAGCTGTGGCAGAGAGTAAAAGGGACTGAGAGGGACTTGTGAGAAAGTAAAGCATGTTACTTACCGGCACCACCGCATGCAACACCGAGAACGGCGTAGATGGGGATGACCTCGACACGGAACCAGGTCTGGAAGAAGGTGGGGGCCTTGCGGGCAGCGTGGGCAGCAGCGGACATGATGGGGTATGGAGGAGAGGGGAGAGGGGATGAAGAAGAAGAAGAAGAAAAAAAAAAAAGAGAGAGAAAATGGCCGGGGGACAAAAGAACCTTCGTCTTTTAAACAGGATACCGGAGTTGCAATTGCAATTCAAAGACAGCGGATGAGCAAGATGAAAAAAAAAGGCACTCGCATCGGACAAAGGCCCGTTATTTTCCCATTAGTGAGAAGAAGGAGCCGCGGAGAGAGTGGGCAGTGGAGGAGCACAGCAGGACAATGACTATGTGAGTGGTCAAAGATAAAAAAAAAAAAAAAAAAGACCATCCGCCATAACAGAGAACAGCGCTTGGAAAATGTTCGATCCACTCCTTGCACGTTTCGAAGATGCAGAAACATGGCAAATAATCCAGGTTCTTTCGCACGAGCTTGAGTTGCAAAAACAACGTGCTTGACTCAGACTCATACGTGAATTTTTTTGGCCGTACGTGTAACCTAGATCTAAGCCACTTGCCACGAAAACACCTTGACCTAGAATGGCGGTGTACTTCAAGAGTAGAGGCAACGATTGCTGCCTTTGTTTGCTGCCATTGTTTTCTTGCTTTGGTGAGAATACAGTCGTTTGTTTTGCAACCACGCTTTCCTATTTCTTTTTTTCGATCTCTTTTCGTTCTGCCCCTCTTCTCTTCTGTTTCTCTTCTACCTTCACCTACTTAATCCCATGCCATTATGAACACACTTGATACACTTCAATGCTCCTATGCATTCTCTTCTCATTCCTCTTACGTGCTCCAATAGCAGTTTAGAACCGCTCGCACATAAATAGACACGGATCGACACATCAACATAGTCGCAGCTACCAAGCAATAATCGCGCTACTTCGCAAGTCACTCAACACAATGTGCAGGAACACTGGGTCGTAAATGAAATCTGGGTCGTATGAAGTCTGGGTCGAAGCTTACAGTAAATACTTCACTCACATGTGGAAACCGCAAATCAAATATGCGGCTCTGACGTTGTCTTGTTTTTTATCATTTTTTCATCTTGCATGTTGTTCCGCTGCGGTTCCACCGACGTTTTACCGTCGAAGTTCGAACAACGGCAGCCAAAGCATCCGCTATTTCAACCATGCCACTGCGGCTCAAAGGACAACTTGACAATGAAAAGAAAGATGAAGAAGAGTAGCAAAATGACGAAGACGAGCGTATGAAATGGAGGTGAAGTCATGGCTCCACAGTTATTGTCGACGTATATGCTTTATTGTTTTGACGTGGAAAACAGATTTATCCATTCGTTCAACATGTCTGGTTAGCTTAATTATATTTTAGTAAAGCGGTGTGTACGAGGGAACACCTACAGTCGACATATCGACTTTCCAACACCAAACTTAACGCACCTCATGGAAAGTTAGCCATTGGTAGAACTAAAAATAAAAACATGAAAAAAAAAAACCATGACTATTGACAACAGTTGAGAAACGGACAGCCAAGCGCCACCAAAAATGTTTCAACTACAATTGTTTAAATTCTCCTGTGCTTGGTAAGGACGATGCTGAGGAGGACAATAACAAACTACATAACCACACGTCGGGAGCCAAAGTCAATCCATCATGTCCATGACTCGGTCAGGATTATCCAACTCAACCCTTGTAGCTGCCCAATCTCGCGACACTCACAAATGCTCCGAGCCGTTCGTTTCGTATAATTGCAAGAACAAGCGTACCCAGGTTGTAACCAGAGACTCTCACAAGTAGTGGGACGATATCCCAAAAATACCAATAGAGATTAATCTACGATGCATAGCTTCCAGTACTAACTGTAAGTGAGCATGTTGCTCCCCACATCTCCGATGCAACTCAGTCACTCAGACCCATCCAGTTTCCACTGTTTCCAGTCTTCAGCCCCTGCTGGGTTCAGTTGCAGCTTTTTTTTTTTTGGGGAAAAAAAAGAAAAGCAGTCCATCTCCAGGGCCAGACCTGCTCTTGGATTAGACTTTTTTTTTTCAGGAGGGAAAGGGAAAAAAAAGTCTCTTCTCTTTTTTTTTTCATCACCTTCACCTCCTCTTCATCCGACCCATCATCACCCACGACCAACCCACCATGGCAAAGAACACAACAAGGCCGAACAAGGATGCCAAGGCCGGCTCATCAAAGCGTTCCTCAAAGAAGGCTGCCGCCCCCGTCTTTGGAGGCATCGTCAAGACCTTTCATCTCCAGACATTCTTCAAGGACGACCAAGGTACCTTTTTTTTCTTCATCATCCATCATCTTGAACCCATCATCTTTTTCTTCCATCTTAATGTCGTTGATCACCACTCTCTCATCGACTTGATGAATCTTTCCAATGCCTCTGCTTTTCTCTCTTTGCGATGAGAGAGCAAGGAGAGTTGATGAAGTGTCATCTTGGTCAAGTTTAAAGTTGTGTGAGAATAAGCACAAGCTTTTTTTGTATGTATTTTGGGTTGCTTGAACACGAATTGTGCTCCCCGAGAGGTGTACAGTACCGGCAATTAGGACAAAAGGGAACATCTACCCCCATGGAGCTGACTCGGACAAGCAGCTATGAGGCAGGAACCAGTTGCATCCGAGGCCCATGGCCCTAAAATCTAGCGTGAAAACTCGAGGATTCCCAATTGAACCAACAACATGAGCGTTATCTGTCGCTTGGACTTTGGGGTTGCTCCCAAGTTCTCACGGCACGAGTCACTTCCAAGTGGCGCATTGTTCATCTTCGTCACCACTACCCTATGGACTATACGCAGAGGACAGGGATCGAGCGATTTTTTTTCTCATCGACCTACATACTTGCACGCTCGGCAATTGTTGCTCCGGAAACACATTTCTGCGCTTGGACATTTCCAATGTTGCTTTTTTTTCCCCTTCCCCCCCCCCTTTTTTTTTGGTGTCCTCCAATTTCGGTTTTTGTGTTCGACGTTTCTAACATATCAATTGCTTCTCTTCTGACATCTGAACTTGCCTAATAGACATGGCGCTCAAGCTCGCCGGATCCATCCTCTTGGGCTCGTTCTTGATTGGCAACTCCATCTGCAAGAAGATGACCACCCTCTCCTACAGAATCCCCTCGGACAACCCTGATGAGAGCTGGTTGACTGCCCGCTACACTAAGGGCACTGAGGATCTTTTCTTTGTTGGCTTCTGGATCATTGCCTTCACCTGGTTCCGTGCCTTTATCATGAAGGGTTACCTCAACGCCCTTGGCAAGCGCTTGGGCATCCGCGGCTCCAAGCTGGAGCGTTTCGAGGAGCAGGGCTATATTGTGCTCTACTACATTATCTCCTGGACTGCCGGCATGGTATGCATGACAAGAAACTATACTCGTGTGGCGATCGAAATTGAGGAAGTATTATGTTTTGAGACTCACACGACTTTATAATTTTTTTTTTCTCTCGCCGCTCTCATTCTGTTTTATTCGTACCACCATAGACTTTGATGTACAACTCACCCCACTGGATGAACACTGACCACTACTGGATCGGATACCCACACAACACGCCCACTGGTGCCGAGAAGGCCTACTACCTGATTCAGTTCGGATACTGGCTCCAGCAGATCTATGTCGTCAACACCGACATGAAGCGCAAGGACTACATGGCCATGTTGGTCCACCACTTTATCACCTGCTCCTTGATCGGATTCAGTTACATTGTTCATTTGACCCGCATTGGAAACGCTATCTTGGTTGTCATGGATGTCTCTGATGTATTCCTTGCTGTAAGTTACTTGTTCATTTTTTTTAATATCTCCCCACACTTTTTTTTTCTCCGTCAACGCTCACAAAACGGAAACTAACATGTGATGCGTGTAACAAAAATATTTCATTTCACAAAGATCCCCAAGATGCTCAAGTACCAGGGATACACCACCATTTGCGACTACCTCTTTGGTCTCTTTGTCATCTCGTGGGCTATCACCCGCCACTACCTGTTCCCCATCATCATCATGTCCCTGTACAACGGACCCCAAAAGTTCTTGGACATGGCCTGGGAGCCTGAAAAGGACAAGCTCTTGGACGTCAACGTCCAGCGTGGCTTCTTGGCTCTGTTGTACGGATTGGAGGCTGTCCTGTGCTTCTGGTTCCTGATGATCTTCAAGGTCATCTACAAGATGTTCAACGGTGCCGCTGCTGACGACAACCGCTCGCACGATGAGGATTCCGGTGAGGAGGCTGAGGAGGAGGTTGTTGAGAAGCTTGCTGTCCACGCTGACGCCAAGAAGGCTGTCGGTGCCACCAAGGCCAAGAAGGCATAAGGAGTTGGAGAAGTGGAAAAAGGTGTGAACAATAGATAGCTCACCCCCAAAAGCGAGATGTTTACTTTTGTTTTTTTTTATTCATAATTATTAAAGTCGAAAATACCCAATAATCCTAAAGCTCCTGTGGTGGTGACCGTGAAGTGAGGTGACTCGGGAACGCTCTGGTTCTACATACTCTAACGACGACACACTTTTCCACAAACGATCCACCATCCAGAAGTGACAATTGCTCCCCGAATCTCAATTGTGTTCTTCGCGAGTCGCCGATACCAGATGGATGCGTACATGGCCATCTGAAAACTGTTGTGTGACAGCGTCGCGAAGATCGCACAGTGTCAAGTGTTATGTCCATTGCACCTCCCTTGCACCTGACCATTTGGCGGCGTCCGAATCTTGGGGAACATCGCTTTCTTCGCCTTCTTCATTATCGACGCTGTTGTTAGTCTGCTCTGGCTCGTCGCACCTCCATCGTCGTCTCTGGTCTGGCTACCCTCGCCCTCCCGGTTTGATCGTTCTCGACTTCTTCGTCTCCAATTTGGCTGCCGTTTTACCATAGTGTCAAGGTCAAATTAAAGTGAGTGTAGGGCTCTGGATTTCATCTGGAAAAAAGTTTGGCCTGATCGATGATGGGTACCTTTTTTTTAACAGGAATTGTGATGCGGCTGTCAATAGTAAGTAGAGTGGCGAGACACGTTTCCATATATATTGTACTTCTTGGGCAACGTCCTTGGATTTCACCATCTCGCCCACAACTGGGGTCGCAGTGTGCTCCAGTGAGCAGCGACCGGAGAAAACACGATGCGGAAGAAATGAAAGCCAAGGCGCTGGTCTATGCTACTACCCAAATAACCCACGGGATAGTGAGTTGCGTGAGGCTAGGTTTTATCTGGGCTGGCGATCGAGGAACAAGTGCAGGCACAGCAACGTAACAGGAATTACGTTTGGCCCACAAAAGTGGCCTGGGTGTTCCAGAGTGGGCGTATGCCCGGGTCAGGAAACACATGGCAACTCTGCATCTACCTACGGCTTACGTTTCTGCCGAAGGTGAGAGGGAGGTTGTTGTTTTTCTTGTGCCACACTAAACACCTGTCTTGTTTAGAGCAGTCCATCGATCTTTACATGGTGTGTAGTATCTGTTTGTGTCCCCACCCAGCAGGCTACGTAACCCGACAACAAGAAAGAGACGAAGGTCGGTATCTTTTTTTTTTTTTTCTTCAGCTCGCAGTGACTCTTTTGTTAAAATAGCCCACCCTGCGAGATGTGTCGAGGTGGAGAGTGGATGTGGAGAAGACACAAATTGCTATTTTCTCTCTCTCCTGTCAGGGCAGCGATGAACGCAGGGTTGCAGCAATGGGGTGAGAAATGGAAGGGGACTCCCCCCCTTTTGTCCTTGTTGCGCTTGTCAGTCTAGCGCATGTGAAGAAAAGATGAGAGATGTCCCTTCTGCCTCCTTTCCTCTCGTCATTCCCTCCAGCTCGAGCTAACTCGTCCCCCACTCGGCCGACACAAACACAGACACACTGACAGCAACATTACACAAACCGCACGAAGCGGTGGAATATACAAAACAAGGTTTTCCTCGTAGTTGTCTTTCACATGGGATTTCCCCTTGCCATCTCTTGCCTTGTTCTCATTGCACAGTCCAGCACCCGCTCTCATTTCCACGGCGTACCTTTGCCAACATAGTCTCTCCACTGTGCATGTGGGAGTGGGTGCGGGATGACTGAGTGAGCAGTGAACAGAGTACTGTAGCGTGGGATGTCCATGGGCAGGGCTGTCGAAGGTCGAGGCGACACTGGGATTGGGGCTTCTCTCCTTCTCTTGCTTCCCTTTCTCATCTCGCCTTCTCTTTCTCATCTCCTTTCCTCTCTCGATGTGCTGCATCGCATCTTTCTTCTCCCTTCTTCCTTTGCTTCATCCTTCCTCTCCTTCTCCACATCCGTCGCTGTCCTCACAGTGTGCTATTTGAGAAAAGGAACAAAGACATCCCAATCTTACCTTGCTTGCCGAGTGCTGAAACTTTTTTTTTTTTTAAAAAAATATTTTCCCTCCACCTCCACTCCACACACACACACACAAAGAAAGTCGTTCACACATTTCGTCATATCTCTTTTGTGTCCTCTCCCCTCCATCTCTGCATTCCCATCCTTTGTCACACTACCCTCCTTTCCTTCCATTCAATCCCTTCACACTCTCTCATCCCTAATCAAATCTCGCCATCATAATGAACGCAGCAGAGAGAACAACTACCTCCCTGCTGGAGCTGTACCAGGAGCACGCCCAACAGGTCACCGAGCTCCAGCACCTTGTCCAGCAGCAATACCCACAGCAGCACCCCGCCCATACCCCCGCCACCGCCTACCTCAACGACCGCATCACCCTCTTCCGCTTCCTTAAAAAGGCCAACTACGACATGCCAGAGGCCTACAACCTGGTCGAGGCCAACGTTGCCTGGCGGATCTCTGCCGAGTGCGACCAGATTACACCCAAGGACCTTGAGGAGAACCCACTCTGGAGCCAGGGACTGGTCCAGCTCCGTGGCCAGGACAGATATGGCCACCCCTTGATCACCATCCGCCTGGGCAAATATGTCCCCGCTCCTCAACAATCTCCCAATTACTCCGAAGAGGACGTGACCACCGACGAAGTCGATAGGTTTCTGGAATACAAGCGATACATCATCTTTGTACTGGAGTGCACCCGCAAGATGCTGTGGGAGTCCAGCCGTCGCCAGCCGCCAGAGGAGCATGCGCTCCAGGCCACCCTCATTCTCGACCTTCAGGGGGCCTCGGTCTCGGATCTGGACCACCAACTCATCACCTACACCATTGAGCTGCTCAAGCACCGTTATCCCAGCTGCATTGCCCAAGGTATTTTTTTGTCTGTGCCACAAAGAAACTTCCCCTCTCGCCCTCTCTGCACGGAAAAACCGGACCAACAATTACGCAGGAGTCGACAGAATGAAAAAGAGATCGTGGACACATACTAACCGACAAACATCGGCATGCATGGCATGGAATGATATGGATTGAGTGGGCTAGAATGTCAAGTGGCACGAGGTGTGTGTGCTGTTGCCATTAATAATAGCCACACAAATCGTCATTCATCATCATCAACAGTAAAAAAAAAAACCAGCCATATCAAACAGCACGATGATTCGCTATACATATGAGATGGAAACAGGAACAAAGCCAACCACAACAAATTATTATCGGTTTCCCTCGCACACATCTAGAAAGTAACCCATTCTAACTCTTTTGTTTGTTTATTTTCTTATTTTCTTCTTTCTGATAGTCTATGTGCTCAACTACAGCTGGGTCTTTGGTGGCATCTGGCAGATGCTGAAGCGCGCACTTCCCGAGTCTGCCCGCGCGCGGGTTTCTTTTCCTTCCTCTGTGGATGAGCTCCAGGAATATTTCGATCGCGAGGAACTGTCCACAGGTACGGCGAACATACAGCACAAAAAGATCCACTTGTCGTTTTCTTTTTATCTCTTTTTCTTTGTCACTAATCAAACATACTTCGTTGTCACTCTCAAAAATGACAGAATTCGGAGGACTGGACACATATCAGTACGACTCGGATACATGCGAGGCTTTCCACTACTTTGGATACTCTTCTCTCAGTCTGCAGCCAGGAACACCTGCACTCAGCCGTGTCAACTCTTGCGACTCGATTTATTTTGACGCAATCCAGACACCAATGCACAGCCCAGGATTGCGCCCTCACGAAGGCTTGAGCTTCTTATCCATGACCCCCATGATGCCCTTGGCCCCACCTTCAGGATCGGGAGGATCTGGCAATTTATCTATGCGGCCTGGACAACTGCGCACTCGATCCAACTCGATCCCTTTCATTGATCTGAACAACACCAACACGCCAAAACACAATTCTTTGACCCACAGCAAGACCACACCCCTGAGAGCTCCCCTGCTGAAGAACTCCAAATCCTCGGCCCACATTCCTTCGTTCATGATCACGCCTTCGATCCACTCAGACCTCCCAACACAATACCCAATCTCGCGCCGGGACCGGACCGCGATCTCGAAACTCTCTGGCTCCTCCAGCCTGGACCCCAACAACCCCAAGAACAAGGGTGGCCTGTTCTACCGCCTGATCCTGCGGCCCAACTCGCTGTTCATGCGCCTTGCTGCAAGACAGGCGAATGCGCGCCAAAAGGTGGTCAAGGTGGTCAAGACATGTGCAGACAAGATGCTGCGCACGGACATGAAGACGCTGATGTACTGGGTCATGGCGCTGATCATGCTGCGCGGGGAAGTGTGGCAGCTGATTGCGGCGACGGCGGTCAAGGTGCTGACGGTTGTTGGCGACGGCGACGAGCTGCTTCTGTAAACTATTAGTATTTTCTTGCGTTCGTTTTATCTTTTTTTTTTATAACGGCTCGAACCACCGTTGTATATTATCCATAATTCTCTCTTTCTCTCTCCCCTCTCATTTCCTTCCTCCCCCCTTCGCTGTAATTTTCGCAAATATTCTTGTATAAAAGCCGTTCTCTCATTTTTAATATGAAAGTATCTATGTTGTGCAAGTTACGAGTGTTTTTTTAATGTTTTTAATTTCTCTTTGGTTTTTTTTGTTTGTTTGTTTAATCCAAAGACGAGTAGAACGGCGAGTTCGATCTTGACGTGCACGCCGAGACCGTCGTCTTTTCCTCGGTGAAGTGGCTCTCGGACGGTGTCCAAGGGCTCGTGTTCACCGATGTTGTTCCTCGCTGACCACTCGCCACCACAGTCTTTTGTTGCTGTTGCTGTTGCTGTTGCTGCTGTTGCTGTTGTTGCATCTGCATCTGCATCACCTGCATCTGCTGCTGCTGGTACTGCCGGTACCAAGTCGATTGTCGCGCCGCCTGCACCGCTGCTGATTTCGCCTGCGCGATCGCAATCGCGTCCGCAATGATGGCTTGCACCTCTTGGTCCTGGCGCGCGAGCGGGTCAGAGTCCTCGGCGTGGTCGTTTTGACCTTGGCTTCCGGGCACAGGGGACACGGAGCACGAGGAGCCAGAGTTCTGACTCGAGATCCACCGCCCCGCCGAGTCCACCGAGAGAGATCGTCGGTTCCTTCGCCGAGTGGGGTCCACATCGTCGTCCATGCTGTGCAGGGACTCGGACGAAGGTCGGTGCTGCAGCAGGGAAGGGTACCGGCGCAACAGGAACGAGTGCGACGGCGGTGGTGGAGGCAAGTGGTCGCCCAACGAGGGCAGCGAAGGCACTGGGGGCAATGAAGTACCCGTGGCGCCTGGAAGGGCGATCCGCTGGGTCTCGGAGGAAGGTTGGCTGATGCTTCTGCTTCGTGACCGCTGCGAGGGCGTGAGGTACGGGCCTCCTGCAGGGGCCAGGTGGCTGGGCCGGGAGGAGGTCCTGCTGGCGATCGAGGGGAGGCTTTCGGCAATGGAAGTGGTAGGCGAGACAATGGGGCTGGTTTCAAAGGAGCCGATGGTGGGACTCTCGGGCTGGGCTGGCGCGGTGAAAGCAGGCTGCTGTTGTTGTTGAGCGAAATACGTATGGATTGGCCGAGATGATGTCCGTGGGATCTGGACCGTCAAGGGAGCCAAAGGCGGTGAGATGGGTGTCCTGTTTTGCTGAGGTGGAGATGTGGCACCTTCTGGCGAAGCCAAGAACTGTGTGCCCAAGATTTGGCTTGGACAACGTTGGTGGCGCGAGCGCGAGGGCATCCGCGCGTGCTGCTGAGAGGCGGGCGATGACGATGCGATTGAGGAAGGTGGTGAGGATGGAGCACTACCTCTCGAAAACCCGTCTTGACTGCTCCTGGCACTGGTATTGTTCGAGTCCGATCCTCCTTCCCGAGTCCATCGGGTCGCCGACTCTAGACTGATGCTTCTACGGGATGGTGTCGAGCCGCGGTGAGAGCTTGTCGTTGATCGGCGACCACGGGCATCCATGCCACCTGGGCAGGTCATGGGAAGAGCTGGTAGGGGGATGGAGGGTGGTGGAGGAGGAGGAGGATGGCATGCCGATCCAACTCGAGATCGAACACTGTCGGTACTCTTTCTGGAGATCATGGAAGGGCGCCGCAGGACAGGAGCAGGAATGGCTTCGGTCGCAAAGTGAACAGGCTGAGCACGAGGGACAGGCATGGCAGGCTGGGGAGGTGCTAGTGGGGAGACTGTGTTCTTGGTTGGTGAGGTTGTTGGCATCGTCACTGGCCGTTCTTCGCCTGGTAGCTGAAGCTCTTCGGTGATAAAGATGGGCATCAATTTGTCGAGATCTAAGCTTATCATATCAATATGAGCATCCTGGGAGGGCGGTGATGCTGGCGTGGATGCTGGCGTGGATGGTGGGACCACTGGCATTTGTACTGACAAGGGATCATTTTCTGTGCTAGCTGTTCCAAGTTGTTTTTGAAGCTCCAGTGCGGCATCGGGTTGGTAGTGCATACTCTCACGCCGTGGGGGTACTGGTGGGGTTGATGCATCCATATCAATGACGATCGCACCGCTGGCATTGGTGCGAGCAGAGGCCTGGGATTGGATGGAGGGTGAGCGGCGGTTTTGTTGGCGCATGGATTGCTGGCTTGCCTTCTTTTTGGCTCTGGCACTTGGATTGTCTTCCTGGGAAGTGTTGTTGTAGGTTGAAGAGTATAATACAGGCGAGGAGAGTTGTTGTTGTTGTTGGTTGTTGATTGTGTCATTAGGGATAGTTGGTAGTATAGAAGGATTGTCGGTATGGGAGGGTGGCGTTGGAATATCGAGCTGTTTCTCCAAGTCGAAATTATTATTGTTGCTGTGCTGTGCACGGGGTTTGGAGGAGGAGGAGGAAGAGGGCGACACTGCATTGGATTTAGATTGTTGTTGCTGTTGTTGTTGATGTTGTTGTTGCTGCCTCCGCCTGCGAATAATGTACCAGACAGCAACGGCAACGATCAATATCACGGCGGCTGCTCCTGCGCCAGCAATCGCTGCGATGGGAGGGCCTTGCTCGATCTCCTTGCCATCGACGTTGTTGAGTGAGGAGGGTTCTGTGGCGATGGCATGGGCGAGTGCTGGAGTCGTTGTGATAGAGGGAATAGTGTCTGATGGGCGGGGAGTAGACGAAGGCAGAAAAGAGGTGACCGAGTCGGACATGGTCTTGCAGGGTCTATCTCTGCTGTCACTGTTCATATTGAGTAGGTGCGAGTGCGTGTGAAAATGTTAGCGAGACCAAAGTGAAGTGAAGTTGAGTGGTTGGGCGTGTGAGTATGAGAATATTGATGAACAAGAGACAACAAACGAAAAAAAAAGGGAAATGGACGTTCATGGGTCGAGGGAATATATATATGTGTCCCATTGGATGGTTGGTGTAGTCGGTTTAATGCAGGGGCTAAACAACACCGTCTGCATCTCTGTTTTTGGTCCACTCCCATCCTGGCTGCCTTTTGCTTCATATTTTTGTCATCAGGGAGCATGAGCGCTTGTCCGAGGAGAGGAGAGAGGAGAGAAGAGGAGAGAGGAGGAGTGTATGTCTGTGTGTTTGTTGTTGTTGATGTGTGTGGTGATTGTGTTTGTGTTTGTTTGTATGCGTGTGGCAAAGATGGAGTTGCGATATGATTCCTGCAACGCTGGGAAATGGTTGGTGCGCACTGCACAAATCGTTTGGTTATCGTGTCGCGGGAAGCGGGAGTTACACCAGTACGTAAGGCGCTAAACGTGCTTTCCTCTGGCGTTCTTCGAGTGTGTTTTTCTAATATTAATTTGCATAAGCATTAAGGCCCGCAACCTCCAGCGGGCCAGCGCCAAACCAAACACTGCAGGGGTCTCTTGAAGTGCTTACTCTTACTGTAAAGCAATCGACTTACTGGTAGACGAAGGCGTGTGTTGCGGATGAAAAAAAAAAAAAAAAAAAGATGGGAGCGCGCTAAAAGTGTGCCTGTGCTTGTGCTAGCGCACAGGAAATCATGGGACATGGAGGTCATGCCCACTTTAGGATAATGGCGGGAAGGGACATCACCAAAGTTTCTCTCTCTCTCTTCCTCCACACAGGGCAACTCTAAAAGTCTCGTATCACTTGCTCGAAAGTGCAGAGTTTGTGTCGCCCAATGGGCAATGGTTGAGCATGGCATGACAGACATGACACAAGGCTGTTTGTTTCTTTTTGTGTTCACCCATAGCACACACAGAAAATAAACCTTTGCTCCAATGTAAAATGTGTGTCCATCTCAGAAATCGATAATAACAACACAAAGGACACAAATGCGAAATTGAATGCGAGAGCAGGGGTAAAGCGGGGGGTTGAGAAATGCGATATATGGCGGGAAGCAATTGACTATGAGAAGATGATGGGTGGGATGGGGTATGAGGGATGGGCATGAGATCCTTGACCACTTTCGTTTCTTACCTGTCTGTCTATCTGTCTATCTGTCTGTTCTGCTCTGTCCTGTCTGCGGTGTGTCGTTGCCTCCTCGGCCTTGGTTCGAGCGGGGCGGGGTGGTTTTCGATGGATGGTGTCCCTCACTCTCGCTTCTCTCTTCGCTCCTGCTACTGCCGGTTTGAGAGGTCCCTTCGTTGTCACTGTGCGTTGTCGTTGCTCCCTTTTTTTTTTGGTCCGTGTCTGCGTCGTTTCTAACAAATGGGTGGATGGATGGATGGTCCTTTGAATGGTCGGGGGTGGGTTTGTCGAAAGGAAAAGAGGGGAATGGAGAATAGGGGGAAATGAAAGAGCAGGGGG
>KN042419.1:2660242-2672418 GCA_000739165.1 Podila verticillata NRRL 6337
GTTGTTGTTGTTGTTGTTCAATCTGGGATTCGTTATCCGTTATTGATGATGTTGGCGACGAGGACCGTTGGTCTGTCAGGTGAACTGAAGAAAAAAAATGGAAGTTCAAGTGTGGTTTCGTTTCTGATGGGAGCTGACGTGCTCGAGGGAAAAGTGGATGTCAAAAAGGGACTAAGGGAGGCAAGGGTCAATGTAATGATGATGGAGTTGTGCGGTGGTGTTGTATTTGGAAAGAGATGCTGAAGAGAAGCTCCCTGATTGTGTGAACGAGGTGAGTAACAATCGACGTTTTTCGTTGGATAGTGGATAGTTTTCTCTTTGATAGATGATGGAAAGTAGTATGGATGTGAGGACGAGTTTAGATGTAAGAGAAATGAAGAAAGAGAGAAAAACGGTGATTTGCGACTTGCAAATCGATATTCATCGTCCCATGCTTTGTGCATCTCTTTGGCTTTGGGCACGCCCACCGTTGCCCAATCACACCCAGGGGCCACTAATTGGCATCACCAATCTTGACTTTATTCCGCTTGCTCTGTCTGCACCAGCCGTTGGCTCATACCTTAAAGAAACAAGCAACAGCACCCACAGCCAGCCAACGCAGACAGCACGGATGAGTGCACGAACAGCTCATTCGTATTCATTCACCTTGGACTCTCCTCCTTGGTGCGTGTATGTGTGGTTTTTTTTTGTTGGCTCTGCTCACACTCCATGTTGTACTTGTTTAGCACTAATTTAACATCCAAATCTTGTTTTTTTTGTGTTGATCTTCGCTTGAACCTTGGCTGGTCTGTACTCTTTAAAAACAAAGGTACCATAGAGACGAGCGAGTCGCATCATTGCAGATTCTCGACCAAGCTGGTGTGGGTGTCATGGGCGCCCCGTTGGATATTCGATGGGACAACAGGGGACCCAATATGCATCCCTCCTTCTTTCTTATTAATTATCGATTCTCGATACTCGATGCTCTATGCTCGATACTCATTTTCGTACTGGAATGGGAACTACGCACCACCGGAGGATTTTTTTCTGTATTGATTGTATCATGGCTTCGTAGCTCCTTCTTCCTTTTGACACAACTCACTCGCACTCACGCATTGAACTGAACGGTAGGGCCGTTTATTATTAGTTGTGAGGGCTCAGCCAGCCAAACCCGCTGGTCAGAGTAACTGTACTTTTGGCCAACTGCAGTTCGAGACACCTTGCCTTTTTTTTTATGTTGTTGTGAGCATCATTGACAAAAAAAAAAAAGACAAGAGTGCTTTTGCTCAACGAATAGAAGAAAGACAGCAAGATCCCTGACTGGGCACCAAGTCCGACTGTTCGGATACCAAGAGAAGGAAACGAATGAAGTCTCCACACCCACCGGAGATGGGCCGAGAAGTACATTCCTTGAGCTCCGGCACTTCGTTTGCTTCTTCAAAATTTTTCAAACGTGAAAGAGAACCGCAAGTCGAACGTTTTGCAAACACCAAAAAAAAAAAAAAAATGTAGTTTTGTTGTTTCTTTGATCATCTCTAAAAATTCCTTTTCGAACGTTGCAGAGTACTAATAAAGACTGCATGGGTGTCATGGACTGTACGCTCATCAAAAAAAGAAGAAAAAAGGCAAGTTTCTCATATTTCTGGCCATGCAAGACAAAGGCAAGGTTAGACATGTACCTTTGTGCATTGCATGAATTTATGCCACAAGAGATACGTCCATAACAAACAAAATAGCCGGGATCTTGTTTACCTTGTCTTCTTGCTGGAAGAGAAACCTGAGCGCCACACCCGGATCCTTCAAACTTGCTCTTCTCTTTAGAAACATCCTAGCCTCGTAACTTGAGGATACCCAGGTCTGGGCCTCTTCGATATTAAAAATAATCCTGGGACCTACGTTCCTGAGATACATACGGTACTTGATGGATCATGGGTGACGGCTTGTCTCGTTCTACGTGGGCTGTTATCAAAATAAAAAAAGCAAAGAGTCCATGCACCAACATCAGCTCTCATGTTGTTGTTGTCTCTTTCCAGGCAAAAAAGAGAAGCAAGCCTGTCTCTGTGAGCAAACATTCACCATGCTAGTTTTTTTCTTCTTTAAAAACAAACACAATGTGAACCATTCAGGACAACATGTGGAAGACACAACAGAAACGTGTTTTTCATATCTCTCTCAAACCATGCAACTCATGCACACAACCAGAATACAAAACATAAGAGTAAAAAAAAAACAGGTGTCCAGTCTCGGTTGTGCCTTTTTTATTCATGGTGTGGGGTGGGGAGCGCCGAAAGTACTTCAGTTCTCCCATCCGGAGCAACCATGGAGACAAAAACGAGTGGGAAAAGTTCTCTAAGGTATGTCTTTTAGAGCATCGAAGACAGAAACAAGACCGCATACAGAGGAACGGCCACCATGACGACATGGCCCAGGTCCCATCCAACCGTCTTCCAGAACAGGCTCGAAAGCAGTGGTGACGTTGATGATGAAGGAAAAATCTCAAACATGGGTGGCGGCAGACTCTGCATTGCTGGCGAAGAGGCCGAACCATCACCACCTTTGGTTCGCGAAGGTCTCCTCATCGTTCCTGAATGCACATCATCTCGGCTGACTTGTGTCTGTGGCGTGACTCGTGGTGAGCCATCATGTGGCAAAGATCGAAGAGAATCCAATCCTTTCTCAATTCTGATCTCAAACTCGTCGTCTTCACTATGTCTTCCTGACGAAGATGACATCTTGGTGGCGGTGGTTGATCCCAGTGGCTCTGGCATCCCTGCCCACTTTTCTTCGTCATCATAGATCGTCTTCTCAGTCATAAAACGCAACATCTTGCCGAATTCACCTCGCGCCATCCACCGATACCGCTCAAACAAGATCCAGCCCACCGAGAGAGCGAACAGTCCAATGTACACAAAGTATATCCGTAGCTGGTTGGGAAGCATGCACGCTTCATACTCGAACGTGCTCGCACCTGAGGGTCGTGCCAGATAGCCGGAACTAGAGTCGGCACCGATGGCTGCCGGAAGGCCAGTACTAGAGCTCGAAATAGCAGAGAAATTGTTTCCTGCAAGAGAGTTGGGGTTGTAGAGTGAAAGCATCACAAAGCCCGGCTGAAAGATCCCTTGTGCAAAGCTGAAGGTTGGTATAGTGACCTCAGGCGCCAACCACAGTCGTTCACTCTTCTCTCCTGTTTCGTAGGCTCCTGAGACGGGTTCCTCTCTGTTGACCGTATGCCCAATCTCGCACCAATCGTGATCATCTCCACTGAACACCATGTCAGGTTTGATTTTGTCGAGAATTTCTCTGCTCAAGGTAGGGTTGACCATGTTCCAGTACTGGGGCCCGCCCTCGTTGATGATCAGCCGGCTTGTCTCTCGCTGCCGACCACAGTAAGTCGTGTCAAGTCGAAAGAGGGGGACATGAGTGAACAAGATTCGGGGAAGAGTGGGAGTTTCTATTAGGAAGGTACCAAAGAAAAGGTTCAGAAAAAAAGTCAGTCTGGTGTTCACTGGGTACTGTAATGCGCCTCTCGCTCATGCTGTGGCCAACGGGCTTTGAACCAATGTCTACGTGTCCAAACTATGTATCCCGTGTACTATGTAGGCTCGCAGGCTATAGTTTGCATGGGACAAACCAATAGAACCGCCAACCTTCCCATCTTCTGGCCACAACCACAGCATGCCCATTGGGCTCCTTCATACACATGAAGATGAGACACATCACAGCACGTAATCAGCTGACACCTTTACCTTGACCAATCTGATCCAGAAACATCTGGGCCTCTTTGCGAATCGCAGGATCCTCAGCACTCAGAGACAACGTATCCAGCACGACCACCATATGGTTTCCCACATGAATCTCATAGTTCAAAGCCCCAAAGTCCTGCTTGAACCGCAGTGCCATCTTGTGGATCAAGTTGTTGCCGTACCCAATATCGTGGTTTCCAGCCACATACAACCGCACGCTCTTGCCAGCCCTCCGAGCCTCATTACGCTCCTGGGCCGTGGATGGAATATTTTTGTTCACCCGGTACCGTGGTCCTGAAACCGCCTGGTTTACTACTTTGTTGTTGTTGTCGTTGTTGGTCTCCGAGTCTCCCTCTTCTTTTTTGCTTGCATCGCCATCCAAGACAGGGACGACGACTGGCTCCTGGTTCCAGGCCGTGTACTTGGACTGGAAGATCCGCTCCATGAACCTGGCCCGGTTCTGTGCTCGCACCTCCTCGTCGACCGTTTCTCTTCCTCCGTCGTTCAGATCCCCCAGGAAAAGGACCGCATCTGGCCTGAGGGTGCTGTGCAGCCTGGTAAAGCTCCTGCGCATGAAGAGGTCGGTGTAGGTCTGGACCAAGGTCAAGAGCCAGCCCGTCTGTTTGTACGAGTACCAATCCGTGAGCTGCGGGTCGGCAAGGACGGCGACCCTGTAGCGGTCGATGTCGTGTGTGCTGTTCTAAAAAGTGGGATGCGACCAGATACGACACACAGGAGGTTTAATGTCATTCGCCGAAAGTCAGTAGATTTTCTGCCGTCGTATTTTCTTTCTTTTTTCCGTCGTATTTTCTTTCTTTTTTCCGGACCAGAGGGTAATACACGTGTGGGGAATCAATAGTAGAAGAAATGACGAAAAAATAGACTCGCATTTATCGCATCACACTAAACCAAAAAAAAAAAAATAAGCTACTTTACCCAGTGCTCATTTTCTGGCCAGGAGCAGCGATGGATCATGGCCCAGTAGATAACATGCTCGCCCGAAAGCAAGGCAAGGCACCAGAGGAGCCGCAAGACTTTGACGTGGGTCGAGCGGTGGCTGGTGGCTCGCAGGGACCAGACGCCTCGAGAGCTTTGCAGGATCCGCTGGACAATCGAGGGCCGTCTTGTGGTTGGTGTTGTTGTTACGAGTAAGGGTAGTGACGACGGTGATAGTGATGATGAGGACACGAGGTTGATATCTGGGTAGGATATCAGGCATTCTTCTTCGCTGTCTCCAAGTCTTTCATAACGAGTCATGGCTTTGTTGTATATTCTTTAGGATTGAGGAATGCACAGGTTATGGGGTCAGTGGAGAAAGAAGGTGGAGTGGGGCAGAGTCGGGAGTGGTGTCGGGAGTGGTGTCGGGAGTAAGTATGTACAGATCGGTCCTTGTTTCCTAGTTGTTGAAGGATGTCGTTTCCTTGCAAAGGTGAGCAAGCAGCGAGCGTCGAGAGTCGGTTGGTTGGTTGAAGTCGTGAAGGGAAACGGCTGCTTTGACCAGCAAAAACGAATGACTGTGTGGAAGGGAAGGAGGGTATCAGGTTTGGGCGTGGTTGTAGGCAGTGAAGTGAGGAAAGGAGGAGCGGGGGGGGGGGGGGGGAAGGGGCAGGAGATCAACGAGACACAGGATAGAAAGAAGAAAAGAAAAGGTGCGAATCGAAGGAAACGGCGCTAAAGGAGGGACGGGAAAAAAGGAGAGGAAGGACTGTGGCTGGACTGGCCTTGGGATCAACACGTACTTTGCTTGCATTCATTCATTCATGTGTGTGCAGGTGTGTGCAAGCGTGTTGGCGAAAATGCACAACGAATACATATAAACGTGCGCTCATTGCCTCGCCTCTGGAAGGGTAGGTCTGTTCTCTTCTTTTTAGCTCTTTCCTTCTTTTTCTTTGTGCACAACTGTTTGTGACCCAGACCGCTAGTTTGGTCATGCATCTTACCTCTCGCAAGTTCTATGTCCGCCTGTATCGCACTCCGATGCATGATCCTCTCTTTAGCAAACATTATTCCGCTCTTGCATTTGTAAAGTGCATCTATCTCGGTATTGGTACCGTACGTGCAGATCCAATGTGGAAAAATTTTCAAAATAAAAGAATGTCGAGAAAAATTCTCTCAACGTCTATTAAGCGGATCTATTCTTGCGGCTTTACTGCCTCGCTTTGCCCGTTTCTTTCTTCCTTCTCCACAGCTTCAGCCTCGCGGACTTTTTGTTCTCCTTCTTGCCCTCTTTTTTGCCCTCCTTCTTGCCCTCCTTCTTGCCCTCCTTCCTGTCTTCCTTGTCCTCCCTCTTGTCCTCCTTGTTCTTCAGCTTGTTCTCGTTGCTTTCGCTTCTGCTTCCGGGCCTCCATGATCTGGAGCTTCCTCTGGGACAGGTTGCCTATGCAGTCATACAGGAATTCAGAAAGGCCCTGGAACCCGTCCTTTTCTAGGCTGCCCAGGTATGGGACTCGGTACTCGTCAAGCGTCATCTCCAGCCCACCCTTGGCTGCCGCCTCCTTCAGAGCTGCATTGGTCGGAGGAGCTTTGAGTCGCTTGTCGGCCGGGATCTCTTCGTCCTCCTCAAAACCCTTGTGGTGTGGATGAATATAAGATTTTGCCGGAACAGAAATGAAATGTTACATGAGTAATGGGCTAATTAAAATAAGCGTCCCCCTATAATGAGCCAGTCAACTTGGATTTTGAACATACCTTCAAGAACCGCGAAGAGTACCCGGACATGGCTATTGAGTGGGTCACGGCAAGCATGTGGCTCATACTCAACCCACCATTCACACATATCCTCTTAGTATAAGCGACCACCCGGCTATAATTTGTTTAGCCCCCAGTATCATTAGTCATGTCGTGCCATATTATGCATTTGACATAAAAAAAAAAAAAGAAAGAAAGAAACCAACTAACCTGTCCATTAGGAAGCCTCGCGAGTTCCTGTCCGACTTGTTAAAGGCCCGGTTCCGCCAGAGAAAGTTGCAAAAATCCATCACAAAGCTGTTGAAGAGCACTACGTACTCGCGGTTATAGCCCTTGACTTCGATGGGCGGTGGTTGCGGCAAATCCTCTTCATCGATCGTTTCGCCATCTGCAATCTTGGCATCGACCATGGCCTGGACCAGTTCGTCGTATTGATTCTGGAGCTCCTGCTCAAAGGCTTCAAAGGCCTTCTTGTATTGGTACACAATCCCGCACATCCGTGATATAGCCATGCCAGAATCCGACAAGAACATCCGGTACGCTATGGTCGAGTCTGGAATCACAACCGCCAGCGGCACGTGGTAGGTGGCAGTCAAGGTCGACATAAGGTCGTAAAAGGACAACACGCCGTGTTGCACCACTACGTGGTCGTTCTCAACCTCCAACGCCGCCACAGACAATCTGTCCACATGATGGATAAACGCATGGAAAGTATCCATGTAGTCGATATTGGGTGACAGACTGGAGAACAATCGGCGTCTGTAGGCATACCATATGTTAGTTTTCTGTTGGACAGAAAGCACAGAGGAGCACAAGCAAGGGTGTATTACGTACAGATCTTCGACTCCCTTGACCGGCAGACGTGGACCCCGGCCAAGCTTGAGATACTCGTTCCATTTGAACTGAGACCACCGTGTCAGCAATTTTGTATAGCAGAGCAAGAGTTCGCTCTAAGAGACAGACAATGCAAGAACGTGATAAGTAAAATCGAAGAGCTATATGCACCATCTAAGCCATGTATGTACCTTCCAAACTGGTCCCGAGAGTTGAAAAATGGCGAGAAGGGGCTTCAGATAGTTGATATACAGATCTAAGGTACGTTTTTTTTTTGCAAGTAGCTTGTTCTTGTTAGGCTCCACCATTTGATGCAACATGACGTCTGCGTACTTCTTAGTAATATACCTTCAAAGCTTCTTGGCCTGAGATATGTCACGAGAGTAAAAATTTCTTTCTTATGGTCGATCCCATTCCAGACTCTGAGAAACGGTACCAAAAACAGCTCCATCACAGGTAGTAGATCCTAACAACATAAAAAGGAAAGCATACAACAATTGTACAATTGTCAGTGCTCCGTTGCCACTTCTCCATCGCCAACAAAAAAAAAAAAAAAAAAAAAAAAAAAATCGGACTTTCTTTTACCTTGGTTACTGTGGTGACATCAACGACCTTGGAGAGAACGTGTCCAAATCTGGCTCGAGTCGTGTCTGTCTTGTCACTCCAGTACCAAAGGTCCATCAGCTCCTGTCCTAGCCAATAGCTTATCCTTTCCACAATCGAGTTGGAGGTCTGGAGGGTGAGGACATGTTGCATTAGGCGGTTGGAGAGAATAGAGGCCAATTGGTCCGGAAGTGTGAGATTATCGATATGCTGTACGAGCGAGCTGATGGATGTGATTTGTGAGAGTGGAATTGAAGAGTCCTAAGTATATGAGATTTTCAAACAGAGTAATACGTTAATTGGGGTTGTGAATGTGGTTGGTTTGATGAGAAGGTTGCCCAAGTGCACGGTAAACTTACATCGTCGCCTTTCCGGTATACTGAAAGTGCGTCTGGAATATGTGATAGTTTCTGGCGCTTGTTCTAGTTGCATATAGTGGTTACATGTCAGGTTAGATGGCAGATACCGCCAACACCCAAATTTGTCAATAGTCAACTTTCACAAGCTTACTCCAATCCGCTCAATGGGATCTTTTGATCCGCCGAATGCTGTATCATGGCCTAGACCGGCGTTCAGTGTCCTCCACTTATCCTGAATTTGGCTGATGAGGGTTGCTGTTGCCTGGTCGGGACACTTGAAGATAGTGCGGTTTGAGAGCTGGAGCGGCGTCAAGATCAAGTCGGGAAAGTAGGTCTTGTAGATGTGGAGGAGTCCCGTCAAGGCTGGTTCCTTTCCAACTGTCACCTGAAGGTCCAGTCTATTAGAATCCAGAACATTCCGTTTTTAGAAGCAGTAAACACTTTCTGTCCTGTTGTTTCCGCTGGCAGAAAGATTCCCAGCTACTGCTTGAACTTACAGTTTCCGAATCCTGAACGGCTTGACGTCTTCTCTCCGAGTCATGTAGTAAAGAATGTGGCACAGTAGCGGCCTAGAGGTGTAAATATCTGTTAGACGAAAGTTTTGATCTTTAAAGATCTTCATCTCTGGTCATCCCGAATCAGTTCCAGGCACCTGAGGGTCTCGTATGAGAGATAGTGGAAGACAACGCCATAGAGTCTTTGGAGTCTAGATCGACCGTCGAAGAGGTCGTAGACCAGAATAATCCACCGAAGTAGTGCCGCCTAGAAAGACAACGCGCGCCCAGATATCCAGTTAATGCTCAGTTCCTATGCTGCCCTCTTGTCAATGATCCCTGTGTTGTGTACCTGGATCGAGAAGCTCAGGTGTTTACCCAAACTTCCAAGAATCCGAATGGCGCAGTTCTCTGGCACTCGTTGGCTAGGTAGCAATAGTTTGACGAGTTTCCGTGTTGTGGTATCATCTAAAAAAAAAAAAAAAAAAAAAAAGTGTTGGTTCTTCCATGTGAGTTGACAAAGTACAATAATCAGCGGGTTTTCGTCCGTATTCTTTCATGGTACGCTCGTACCAATTTTGCCCGCAAGGATAACTTCTAGTAGATTGGTGAGCTGGTCCGGTGAGAGTCCAAAGGCCCGAGCAGACGGTTCCATTGAAGTCAATGCCCGAAGGACAGTCGTCTTGCCTCCTTTTACGCCCGCATCTAGTTTTGCAGAGGCAAAGAATCGCCAGTCAGATACGGTGCGCTCTCTTACAGAAACCTTGAATGCTGTCCAGTAGTAGAGTAGGTAGTCCTGCATACTTCTCTCTATTCTCTCGATGGCCTCATTGATGGCAGTGTCAGCTTCATCAGCAGTGAGCTCAATAATGTTGATGTTGGCATCCTGGTCCTCGTCCATGCTGGGCGAAGTGCGAGAAGTCTAAACTTGAGGTAATCAACATTAGTGAGAAGGATGGTGCGACTGGCTTGAAGCATTAATGGTGGGCCTGTTTCTCCATTGTATGATTGCAGATTTGATTCCGAATGCGCCATGTATATACCCTGAATGGTCGTGATCTGTGCTGTCCTTTGCAATGGGTTGATTGAACTCCTGACATCAGCAAAAAGAAATAAAAACCGAGGACGTTGGAGGGTTTGGACAGCCCATAGAAACGCGTCCCATTTTTTTATTTCGTGGCTGAGTTCAGAGGCCAAAAAGTTCAGGAACTGCTCTCCTCGACGGAGAAAGACATTCTTTTTCCACATCCTCAGTTCCATTCCGCCCAATTCGCCATGACCATGGAGCGCATCATTAGTCTCTTGCCTTCTGCGGCTGAAATCGTAGGCCAAAAATCGAATTCAGTCACATTGTCACCAGCAACATTTGTATACCCTGTATTCGCAGCGCCGCTCCGTCACTCACTCCCTCCACTTTGTACCCCACTTTTTGTACTCCCACGTTCTACCTCCGCCATAGATCTGTCTAGTCGGTGGCCAGCCTGAAATGGTGGGCAGAAGCCATGAAGGTAAGGTGGTGGTGGTGCGATATGTCAGCTATGAGCATCTCACACCTTGTTATCCGAGTTACAAGCTAAAAATTCTTGTACCTAAATTGACGTCAATGTTAGACGACTTTCCTTCGACCATCCAGCACCTCCCAATCTTGACCGAGGCCAAGACAAAGTTCACAACTTCGGCTGATGTTGATCGCCAAGTCTCTGAGGCTCTTTCTTCGGGCAACAGTCTTTACAACTTGGACGTCGATCAGCTCAAGATCCTGAAGCCATCTGTCATTGTCACTCAGGTAAAGTACTGCTGCTGCAAAAAAAAAGCATCTTCGATTAACCAAGGGGTTTCACTTCGCAGACAATTTGACGAGTCAATACGGTTCATCCCCCCCCCCCTTTTTTTCTCTCAGGACCTGTGCACAGTCTGTTCGATCGACCTGGTCACCGTCCAGCGCGTGGCCCTGACCATGGAGCCCCGTCCAAAGATCGTAACCTTGAACCCCACCTCTGTCGCCGAGGTCATGGAGAGCATCACCACCGTGGGTGAAGCCATTGGGCATGTCAAGAACGCGGCCCGCGTGCGTGCCGATCTCGAGGACCGGATCCAGAAATGCAAGGACATAGCGGCCAAGGCCAAGCATGACAACCCAGAGTACGCACCCAAGAGGGTCATGTTCTTTGAGTGGACCGACCCCATCTTCCCAGCAGGGCACTGGACCCCAGAGATGATCGAGATTGCAGGAGGGGCTCATCCTATCAACCCACCAGGATCTCATTCGTAAGTGGGTTTCCTGCGCTTTTCTTTCCTATATGGTTCCCATGACAACGATGCAACTTTCTAATGAACACACATTTTTGACAGGAAACGAGTAGCCTTTGAAGATGTTCAGGCGACAGATCCCGAGGTGATCATCATATGCCCCTGTGGGCTAGATCTGGACGCAACTCGGAAAGAATACAACCTGATGATGGAGAAGGACTGGTTCCAGGAGATGGTCAAGCGCGCCACCACGGTGGTCTTGATCGACGGCAACCAGATGTTCAACCGCAGTGGGCCCCGTCTGATCGAGTGCACAGAGTTCCTGGTGAGTCTGCTGCACGATCGCCCAGATTTCGAGCCTGCCGGATTTCCATGGGAGCGGATCAAATAAGGAAAGGAAATCACAAGACACGCGGACAATTTCGAGAGGGCAGGATGTAAGGCGATCCGATACAATGGGTCTCGGAGAATATGATATAGTACAGCTAGAGTGATAGGTGGATCTCTGAGAATATAATAAAGTGCAGAATGATAGATAAGTCCCTGAGAACTTGATATAGTGCAGTCGGAATGATAGATGGGTCTCAGAGAGTATGATATAGTGCAGTCAGAATGATATATGCTTGCACTATATCATATTCTCAGAGATTTGTGGTGTGTGTTGGGGTGATCAGGAGCATGGCTTTGCTACTGAATGTTTCTTGCTGCGTATGCTTGAGAGTCTGTCTATGCCCATTTCCACAAGTTCACCTTTTTTTTTTCTTGCTTTGCTATAAATTACACCCACTTTTGTCTCAATACCTTCCTTCTTCCCTCTTTTCTTCATCCCTCTTTTCTTCATCATCACAGTTTTCGCTACACTCCTACACCATTCACTTCTTTTACTGTAAATTACAACCCATTTCACTCATAGTCAAACACACACCTACATACACCTACACACATCTGATAGCTTCACAACCTTCGTGGCTGATCTTCAGCCATGGGTTGGGGCGCTTGGGAGTGGCACCAATCTCGAGAGTCGCCTCTTGTACCCCCAGCTACTTAGAGAAGACAGCACTAATCACTGGAATAACGGCCTTCCTCCGACCAGTGGAAGATAGACGAACAAGGAATATACAGCTTTGACAACTGCTAAAATATGAGTTCCTGGCGCCTCGGTTCCAGGTAGGCTTCAAATACGTTCGCTGAAAGGATTGAATTGCTCTATATTTCGTTAAGACAGT